>CAJHQQ010000617.1:0-164320 GCA_905132885.1 Moricandia moricandioides | reverse complement strand
GTCTAGACTTTATCTTTAAACTAATTCTTTGTCAAGATAGAAGTTCATTTGCTTTCAATCATTAGACATCAAATGTCTTTGGTCTAATTAAATCAAGCAATCATTAAAACCTGGTCTATTGACTATCTAAACTTTCTTAACATCAATTATCATTGGTTAAGCCAGTAAAGAGAGTTATCACTTGGTTCAGACATTTCGTCGAACACCTTTCGGGTACAAATTGTCTATTGATCTAGATTAAAGTGATCAAGTCTAACCTAGCATTAAAAACTAGCAATAATCATAGAACATGAACAGTCAAGCATTAAACCTTCTAACCTATTACCTAATCACCCTAGATCACCCTAACCCATGGATCCTACAAATGACTACTCACTAACAGGCATGATGAACTCAAAAACAGATGATGAATAAGAATAAATCATTGCCAATGAACAAGAATAGAATGATAAATCAATATAAGATAAAAAGGATTCAAGATCCAAAATCTTCTTCACCAAGAGTAGTCTAGTCTCCAATAAAAACCAGAATATCCTAAAAACTAGGTTTTTAGGGTATTTATATCTGTTTGAAAACAAATCGGGTCAACCCAACAAGCCTGGTTTGACCCGCAACAAGTCCAGCATTCTCGACTGTAGCGACCAGGGCTGGTCGCTATGCCTGGTCGCTATGGTCCCCGGGTTTCCTTTGTGGGTCTGTAGCGACCAGGGCTGGTCGCTACGCCTGGTCGCTATGGCATCCGCAACTCCGTGTGGGGCTGTAGCGACCAAGGCTGGTCGCTACGCCTGGTCGCTATGGCATCCGCAACTCCCTGTGGGTCTGTAGCGACCACGGCTGGTCGCTATGCCTAGTCGCTACGACCCCCTTTTGCTCCAAACTCCACTTCTTTGCCTCAATTGCCTCCAAAGTCACCAATAAGCATCTCCAACACCTGACATAGACAAATGTAATGGAATGCAACCTAAATATGCCTAGATGCTATCCTATATGCTTAAAATGCATCAAAAGAGATGATCAAAATCATGCAAATATGTAAGATATCAGTACGTCTTCAAACATTAAGAAGAGAATTTGAAGCACTACAAATGAAGGAAGGAGAACTCATCTCAGATTACTTCTCAAGAGTCTTAACGGTTACTAATAACCTAAAGAGAAATGGTGAAAAGTTAGATGAGGTGAGAATTATGGAGAAAGTTCTTAGATCATTGGATTCAAAATTCGAGCACATTGTTACCGTGATTGAAGAGACAAAAGATTTGGAGACTGTGACGATGGAGAAACTTCTTGGATCACTACAAGATTATGAAGAAAAGAAAAAGAAGAAAGAAGATATTGTTGAGCAAGTTCTCAAGATGAGAATTGATCACAAGGAAGAAAGTGGCCGGAGCAATCCAAGACGTGGTGGCAGTCATTTCCGAGGACGAGGTCGTGGTGTAAATTCCCGAGGTTGGAGATCATATGAAGACAACTTTAACCAAAGAGGAGAAATCTCAACAAGAGGTCATGGAAGATGGAATCAAAAATCAAGGTACGATAAATCAAGCATCAAATGCTACAGTTGTGGAAAGTTTGGACATTATACTTCTGAATGCAAAACTCCAAACAATATTAGAGTTGAAGAGAAGTTCAACTATGTTGAAGAAAGGAGTAAAGAAGAAGATATTCTATTGGTGGCTTACAAGAAGGATGAACCAAAAGAGGTTCACAAGTGGTACCTTGATAGTGGTGCAAGCAACCATATGTGTGGGAACAAAAGCATGTTTGTGGAGCTTGATGAATCAGTGAAAACCAATGTGGCTTTAGGAGATGACTCAAAGATGGAGGTGAAAGGTAAAGGAAACATTCTCATCTGCTTGAAGAATGGAGATCATCAGTTCATTTCCAATGTTTACTACATTCCAAGCATGAAGACCAACATCTTGAGCCTAGGACAACTCTTAGAGAAAGGTTATGACATTCGATTAAAGGATAATAGCCTTTCTTTAAGAGATAAGTCAAATAAGCTCATCACAAAAGTGCCAATGTCAAGCAATAGAATGTTTTTCCTAAACATTCAAAATGACATTGCAAAATGTCTCAAGATGTGCTACAAGGAGGAATCATGGCTTTGGCATCTTCGATTTGGGCATCTCAACTTTGGAAGATTAGAGATACTTTCAAATAAGGAGATGGTGAAAGGATTACCATGCATCAATCATCCAAATCAAGTGTGTGAAGGATGCTTACTTGGAAAGCAATTCAAGATGAGTTTTCCAAAGGAGTCAGAGACAAGAGCAAGAAAGCCACTAGAACTTATACATACAGATGTATGTGGCCCGTTTAGACCAAGTTCACTCGGTAAGAGTAACTATTTCCTTCTCTTTATTGATAACTTCTCGAGAAAAACATGGGTTTACTTTTTGAAAGAAAAACCAGAAGTGTTTGAAAATTTTAAAAAGTTTAAAGCCCATGTTGAGAAGGAAAGTGGTCTTAAGATAAAGTCTATGAGATCTGATCGAGGAGGAGAGTTCATGTCCAAGGAGTTTCTGAAGTATTGTGAAGACAATGGAATACGAAGACAGTTGCGATGCCAAGAACTCCTCAACAAAATGGAGTAGCAGAAAAGAAGAATAGGATTATCCTTGAGATGGCAAGAAGCATGCTCAAGAGTAATAAGCTACCAAAAGAGTTTTGGGCAGAAGCAGTGGTATGTGCGGTTTATATATCAAACTGATCCCAAACGAAAAGTGTGTTGGAAAAGACACCACAAGAAGCTTGGAGTGGAAGGAAGCCCGGTGTCTCACACTTGAGAGTGTTTGGAAGCATTGCTCACGCTCATGTTTCAGATGAGAGGCGAGGCAAACTAGATGATAAAAGTGAGAAAAACATTTTCATTGGGTATGACACTAATTCCAAAGGCTACAAGCTCTACAATCCTGAAATAAAGAAGACAATCATTAGTCGTTATGTCATCTTTGACGAAGAAGGGGAATGAAATTGGAGATCAAATGTTGAAGACTACAACTTCTTTCCATCTTTTAAAGAAGAGAATTTGGAGATACCAAGAGAAGAGCCAGATACACCACCAACTTCACCAACAACAAGTCTCAAGGAGATGAGAGCTCAAGTGAAAGGACTCCACGTTTTAGAAGTCTACAAGACATTTAGGAGTAACCAATAATCAAGATAATCTCACTCTATTTTGTCTATTTGCGGATTGGGAGCCTATGAACTTTGAAGAAGCTCAAGAAAAGAACTCATGGAGAAGTGCAATGGATGAAGAGATCAAATCCATTCAAAAGAATGATACATGGGAGCTAGCTTCACTTCCAAATTGTCATAAAGCAATCGGTGTGAAATGGGTGTACAAGGCAAAGAAGAATTCTAAAGGAGAAGTTGAAAGGTACAAGACAAGATTGGTGGCAAAAGGCTATAGTCAAAGAGCTGGGATTGACTATGATGAGGTATTTACTCCAGTTGCTCGCTTAGAAATGGTTAGACTAATCATTTCATTGGCAGCCCAAAAGAGTTGGAGGATACATCAAATGGATGTCAAATCAGCCTTCTTAAATGGAGATCTTGAGGAAGAAGTATACATTGAGCAGCCACAAGGCTACATAATCAAAGGAGAAGAAGACAAAGTATTGAAGCTGAAGAAGACACTTTATGGACTAAAGCAAGCACCAAAGGAATGGAACACTCGGATTGACAAGTACTTCAAGGAAAAAAGCTTCATCAAGTTCCCATATGAGCATGCACTTTATATCAAAACTCAAAATAATGATATATTGATTGCATGCTTGTATGTGGATGACTTGATATTCACCGGTAACAATCTGATTATGTTTGAAGATTTCAAGATGGAGATGACAAAGGAGTTTGAGATGACTGATATTGGACTGATGTCATACTAACTTGGCATTGAAGTGAAGCAAGAAGAAAATAGAATCTTCATCACTCAAGAAGGTTATGCACGCTAATGGAATGTGGAGTCAAGTTATCAAAGGAAGCAGAAAGAGAGAGTGTGGATCCAACACTCTTTAAGAGTTTAGTTGGAAGTCTACGTTACCTAACTTGCACAAGGCCCGACCTCCTACAAGCAGCTGGAGTTGTGAGTCGATACATGGAGCATCCAACAACAGCTCACTTCAAAGCAGCTAAGAGGATCCTACGCTATATCAAAGGTACAATCAACTTTGGTTTGTACTACTCTATTTTCTGATGATTACAAGCTTGTTGGATATAGCGATGGCGATTGGGGTGGAGACGTAGATGACTGGAAAAGCACAAGTGGCTTTGTGTTTTTCATTGGAGAAACCGCTTTCACATGGATGTCAAAGAAGCAACCAATAGTTACTCTTTCTACTTGTGAAGCGGAGTATGTGGCAGCTACTTCGTGTGTTTGCCATTTGGTTACGAAACTTGCTAAAGGAGTTGAACCTACCACAAGAGGAGCCAACGAAGATCTTTGTGGATAATAAATCAGCAATAACATTGGTGAAGAATCCAGTCTTCCATGATCGGAGTAAACACATCGATACTCGTTATCACTACATTAGAGAATGTGTTACCAAAATGGATGTGTTACCAAAATGGATGTGCAGTTGGAGTATGTGAAGACAAATGATTAAGTAGCTGATATCTTCACCAAGCCACTCAAGCGAGAAGATTTCATCAAGATGCTAAGTTTGCTTGGAGTAACAAATCAAGTTTAAGAGGGGGTGTTGAAAAGTAAACTTGATTTGGGTTAAAAATTAACTAAGTATGTTTAGCCCAAAATTAGCATAGATTCTAGAATAATCTTCCACCTCCTTAAGTATAAAAAACTAGATAGTTTTTCAAAGAATTATCTAGATAATTAAATAAAATAATCTAGATATTTAATAGAATTATCTAGATTTATGAATAAAATATATGAGATATTTTGTATTTTGGAGGCTATAAATACCTCCACTCTCCTCTCATTTGTATCATCAAGAAATAAAGAAATAAAAAAGTTTGTAATAAACTTTCAAACAATAAAAATCCTCTTCCAAATTATAAAAAATTTCTTCTTCACAATATTTCTTTCTCTTCAAACATATAAAACAATTTCTACATTGTTGGAGATGGATTACAATCCCTCCTCAAGGGCCATCGAGTGAGAAGTCGGCCCAAAGAATCGGAGCATTTGGAGGGCCCATGAGCCGATCGCGGGCAAAGGACAACGGCTTGGCCCTGAGCCGACAAAAAGTTGGTCGTATGGACTCGATGCCTACAGTGTGAAACGAGCTCAGAAGTCGCGAGCTGACTAAGCCGGTCAGCCGTAGTCCGCTTCGAGCATATTGGTTGGCCCATGAGAAAACCCGGCCCAACAGAGGATGGACTACGAGCTAGGGCGAACATGACCGCAGAGGAGTTATAAAAGGAAAGAAAGAACGCACGGAGGAGGCAAGTTTTGGAGGAAAGGCTAGACCTAAGAACAAAACATTGTAAATCAAAAGATCTGAAAAGAACATTTAATCAAAAGAGAGCAAATCGATTTAAGTTATAAAACGTCTTCACAAGCAAACCTACAAATCGAACTAGATCTTCATAAAAATCACCCGACCAACTCTAGATCTAACATTTGGCGCCCACCGTGGGGCCTCGCCGAAGTAACGTTACAACTTAAACGATGAGCACTGACGAAGCAAATACCGACGAGCGGCCAGCGCCCGTCCCCGCCGCACCAACCATGACCGAAATCATGGACACCATTCTAGCTCGTTTCGCCCAGCAGGACGAAGTGCAGAAGGCGACGAACGAGCGCCTTGACATCCTCGCCGCCGCCCTATCCCCTCCTCTTCGGGCCACGAGCAACCCACCTACGGTTCGCCGACAGCTCTTCTCTGTCAACCCTCTTACTGGCGCTCCTGTGCAGGAGGCCCTCCCTCCGACAGCGCAGACGGAACAGGCAGCCACCGGCTCAGATCTGACATCCGACCTCTCAGATCCCACAACAAGCCGACAGATCGCGCAGCTTCAACACTCCCTCCGGGACATCCACTCAAAGATACACCGCGTGACCAGCTCGGCCCCGGAGATCGAAAGAGTCCTTGAAGCCACCTTGCGCAACCCCTTCACTCGTCGGATTACAGATGTCAAGATCTGACAAACGGAGAAGCTCCGTATACAGCCGTACACCGGCGACTCCGACCCTACCGACCATATGACGACATTCAACATTGCTGTCGCTCGCGCCCACTTTAGCGACAAAGAAAAGGATGCCGGTTCTTGCCAGCTCTTCGTCGAAAGTCTCTCCGGACCGGCTCTTACGTGGTTCTCTAGGCTTGCTGAAGGTTCTATCGACAACTTTCACGACCTCTCCGCCGCCTTCCTAAAGCACTACGTCATGTTTACTCGCGACGGAGCTTCCATCTCGGACCTCTGGAAGATGTCCCAAGGTTCTTCCGAGAGCCTCAAAGACTACATGGAACGTTTCAAGCAAGTCGTCTCCAGGGTCCACGTTAACGACAAAACCGCTGTCGAGGCCCTACGACACACGCTGTGGATCAATTCCGAGTTCCGCAAAAACCTCTACTCTCACCCAACTGTGTCCCTGCAAGACGCTCTTCATCGCGCCAAAAACTTCATCATGCTCGAGGAAGATAAACGCGCGTTCTATACAAAGCAGAATACGGCCAAGCAGACAGCTCCCAAACCAGCGGACACGCCTCTTGAGCCGCATCAACACGCGCCCTACGCCAGAGGCGAGAAGAAGAAACCCACCGTGTACGCCGTCGCGGGAGATGAAGCTTCCGCTTCCGCGTTGATCGTCCGAGAGCCAGGATGGAATGTCTGGGAAAGGGATGGCGATGGAAAAGTCGTCCCACCGTGAAATAGCACTGCAAGCGCTCCCCAAACGACCTTCGACGAAAACAAGTATTGTGACTACCATAAGGTCAAGGGACACGACACCAAGGAGTGCAAGCAGTTACACGAGCTCTTTACTAGCGGCCTTCTCTAACGGCCAGACAAACATCGAGCCTCCTCGGTCCAAACAACACAAGAACAATAAGAGTTGGTCCAAAACTAAAGACAAGAAAAAGAACCCCCCACGCCGGCACGACGCAGAGCCCTCACGACGGTCTGAACCGATTGCCTCTCGCCAAGACGATCATTCGTCTTCTGATGACGATAAACCTAAGTCCCGGCGTAAGATATTTACTATCCTCGCCGGTTCTTCCCCATCGTCTCCAACCAAGGAACCACCTCACCACGATCTTCGAACTACGCTCAAAAGAAAAGCTCCCTCTCACTCACAGCTTCCTCAGCCGAATGATGGCAGTAGAGCTGACCTACGAGTAAAACTCAGCTCGAAAGCCGTGGACAAGCAAGGACAACTAGCTCCTGGCCCTGCTGATTTGCGCGCCACACTCAACTCGAAGGTCACGGGTATGCGCGAGCAACCGGACCAAGGACCCCTTGACCTACGAACCAAACTCAACTCGAAGGCTACGGATATGCGCGAGCAACTGAACCAAGGTCCTGATGACCTGCGCGCAAAACTAAACTCAAAGACAACGGATACGCGCGAGCGACTGGGCCAAGGTCCACTCGATCTGCGCACCCATCTCAACTCCAGAGTCGCAGACCTTCGCGATCGTCTGAACTCGACCGTCCCCGAACTTCGGGTCACACTTCACAAACTCCACAGTACCGCATCCGATACCCACGCGACTAGGCTGAGTGTTATCATGGGAGGATCTCCACCCTGCGACGACTCGGTTCGTTCTGTTAAGGAATTTTGTCGCAAAGCCTCCGTCGCCAGGAACTGGCCATCTGTTCCGGAGAATGATCCCCAAATCACTTTCTCCGCTGCCGATCTGGCCGGCGTTCATGTCCCCCACAACGATCCTGTCCTCATCGAACTCAGAATCGGCGATTGCGAGGTAACGAAGATACTCGTCGACACTGGCAGTTCCGTCGATATGATCTTTCAAGCGACCTTGGATAAGATGCGAGTCGATCCGCGTCACATCAAGCCATCCGCCAGAGCGCTCACGGGCTTTGATGGATCATCTGAAACGGTGTTGGGGACGATACGACTTGACGTATCCGTTCAAGGGATAACCAAACACGTTAAGTTCTCAATCATTGATGTTCACGCGCCCTACAACGTAATCCTTGGGACCCCTTGGATACATTCCATGAAGGCGATCCCTTCAACGTATCATCAATGTATCAAGTTTCCCGGAGCCAATGGTCGGATACTCACGATTCGAGGCGACCAACTTGCAGCCCGCGACATCTTAGTCAACGAAATCAAAGCTCGCCGGCCCAACCCACACGTCAATACGGTGGCCCGACTGATCGAGAAACTTTACCCACTTAAAGAAGAAATTGTTGAAATCGGCATCGATCCCGCCGACCCGAGCAGAACAGTCATAGTAGGAGCCTATTTAGCCGACGACCACAAATATCACATCATCTCCTTCCTCACCGGCAACATCTCAACCTTCGTCTGGACAACAACCGACATGCCGGGGATCGATCCGGCCGTGACTGTTCACGAACTCAATGTCGATCCAACCTTCAAGCCGGTACGCCAAAAACGACAAAAGCTCAGACCCGAGCGCACTAAGGCAGTGAATGATGAAGTTGATCGCTTCCTCTCGACCGGTTTCATTTCCGAAGTTTGGTACCCCGAATGGCTCGCGAACCCGGTCGTCGTCCGAAAGAAAAATGGCAAATGGCGTGTCTGTCTTGATTTTACTGACCTCAACAAGGCTTGCCCTAAAGATAGCTTCCCGCTCCCACATATCGACCGCTTAGTTGAATCTACTTCTAGTAACGAGCTTCTTTGCTTCATGGACGCCTTCTCTGGGTACAATCAAATCTTGATGCATCCTGACGACCGCGAGAAGACCGCGTTCATCACCGACCGCGGGACATACTGCTACAAAGTCATGCCTTTTGGCCTCAAGAACGCTGGCGCGACCTATCAACGACTCGTTAACAAGATGTTCACCGATCAGCTTGGCACCACGATGGAAGTATACATCGACGACATGCTCGTCAAGTCCTTACGAGCAACCGATCACCTCACGCATCTGGAACAATGTTTCCTCATCCTCAACAAGTATGGAATGAAACTCAATCCGGCCAAGTGCACATTCGGGGTAATGTCCGGGGAATTTCTGGGCTATATCGTCACCCAAAGAGGCATTGAGGCCAATCCGAATCAAATCTCCGCAATCCTCGAACTCCCGAGTCCCAAAAACAGCAAAGAGGTCCAACGATTAACAGGCCGAATTGCAGCCCTAAATCGATTCATCTCCCGATCCACAGACAAATGCCTCCCGTTCTTCGAGCTCTTACGAGGAAACAAAAGATTTATTTGGGACGACAACTGCGAGGAGGCCTTCGGCCGACTTAAAGCATACCTCACCACACCACCGGTGCTCACAAAGCCAGAGGAAGGAGACATCTTGTACCTATACATAGCCGTGTCCTCCACTGCTGTGAGCAGTGTTCTCGTCCGTGAAGACCGCGGCGAACAGAAGCCCATCTTTTACACGAGTAAGCGAATGGTAGATGCAGAAACTCGTTACTCCACGCTAGAAAAAATGGCAGTCGCCATAGTCACCTCAGCAAGGAAGCTCAGGCCTTATTTCCAATCACATTGAATCGTCGTACTGACAAATCTTCCTCTCCGGACCATCATGCAGAACACGAACCAATCAGGTCGACTCTCCAAATGGGCCGTTGAATTAAGCGAACACGACATCACCTATCAAAACCGATCCGCCATCAAATCGCAAGTCCTCGCTGATTTCCTCGTCGAACTGGCTCCCGAACTTGAATCCCACCTCGTCCCGTCTAACACCAACTGGGTGTTACACGTTGATGGATCGTCAACGACTAAGGGTTCCGGGGCCGGTGTCCAGCTCCAATCACCTACCGGCGAACTAATCCGCCAATCTTTCCGTCTGGACTTCCAGGCATCCAACAATGAGGCTGAATACGAGTCCCTAATCGCCGGACTGCAACTCGCCAAAGCCGTCGGCGCAACGCGTATTGACGCCTATTGCGACTCTCAGCTCGTCGCTCATCAATTTAACGGCGATTACGACGCTCGAAACGACCGCATGGAAGCTTACCTCAAGGTAGTCCAGCAACTTGCAACCTCCTTCGAGCACTTCACCCTCACCAAGGTTCCTCGCGGAGAAAACGTCTGTGCCGATGCACTTGCCGCCCTCGGTAGCAAACTCAGAGATCAAGTGCAACGCACTATACCGATTCACCACATTCCTTATCCGAGCATAACGGTCTCCAACGACGACGTGGACATCGTCACCGCCATATCTTCATCTGACGCCTCCGCGCCTCCAGAAACGAACTGGCGCATACCTTTCATCCAATTCCTCGCACACGGCACCCTTCCCTCCGCCAAGTGGGAAGCTCGACGACTCAAGGCACGCTGCGCTAATTACGTTCTCATGAACAATACTCTTTACCGATGGACAGCGAACAAAATCTTTCTTACTTGTATACAAGGGGAAGAGGTTTACCTCGTCATGGCCGAAACGCACAACGGAGAAGCTGGCAACCACTCCAGCGGCCGCGCCCTCGCCCTCAAGGTTAAGAGCCTTGGGTATTACTGGCCGACCATGATGAAAGATTGAGAGAAGTACGCCCGGGCCTGCAACAAGTGTCAACGACATGCCCTGGATATACATAGCCCGACTGAATTCCTTCGAACAACGACGGCACCTTACCCCTTTATGCGTTGGGCAATGGATATAGTCGGACCACTCCCTAGCTCGCGACAACGTCGCTTCCTGCTCGTGATGACCGATTATTTCACAAAATGGGTGGAAGCAGAATCGTTTGTCAACATAACGGAGAAAGAAGTCCAAAAATTCGTATGGAAGTACGTCATCTGCAGGCACGGTCTCCCGTACAAAATAATCACCGACAACGGCTCCCAATTCATTTCGAATAGCTTTCGCGGCTTCTGCGACCAATGGCGGATTAGACTAACTACATCAACCCCGCGTTATCCACAAGGGAACGGCCAGGCCGAAGCAACAAACAAAACCATAATCGACGGGATCAAAAAGAGACTCGACCTGAAAAAGGGGCATTAGGCAGACGAACTAGATGGAGTCCTTTGGTCACATCGCACAACGCCACGAACGGCCACCGGCCTTACGCCATTCTCCCTCGCTTATGGTGTCGAAGCCATGTCACCAGCCGAAGTTAACGTCGCCAGCTTGCGGCGAGCAAAGTTGCCCGCCAACGACGACTTAAACAGAGACATGCTCCTTGATGCACTCGATGGCATAGAAGAACTCCGCGACCAAGCGCTACTCCGCATTCAGAACTACCAGAATTTAGCAGCGAGCTACTACAACAAGAAGGTCAATCCTCGTCCACTGCTCCTCAACGACCTCGTTCTGCGCAAAGTCTTCGACAACACGAAGGAATGGGGAGCCGGAAAACTCGGCACGAATTGGGAGGGACCTTACAAGATTGTAGAAATCGTTAAACCGGGAGTCTACAAATTAGAAACCTCTTCCGGAGAACCTATCCCAAGATCTTGGAACGCCTCCAACTTACGCAAATACTACAAGCATTAAAATCGCGACTAACGAGCGAATGGCAACAAACAAAAAAAAAAAAAAAAAAAAAACGAGCAAATGCGCCCTTCGGCCACTTTTACTCGTCGAGCAAATGTATCCCTCGATCCACTTTTGCTCGCTCAAATGAACTACGAATGGCTTGATCCTTTCTTGGGTACGTAGGCAGCCCCTTTCCAGGCACAGCCACAACAAAAAAAAACCGAGCAAATGCGCCCTTCGGCCACTTTTACTCGTCGAGCAAATGTATCCCTCGATCCACTTTTGCGCCCACCGTTATGAAGACCTAGTTCGATTTGTGGGTTTGCTTGCGGAGACGTTTTATAACTTAAATCGATTTGCTCTCTTTTGATTAAATGTTCTTTTCATATCTTTTGATTTACAATGTTTTGTTCTTAGGTCTAGCCTTTCCTCCAAAACTTGCCTCCTCCGTGCGTTCTTTCTTTCCTTTTATAACTCCTCTGCGGTCCTTTTCGCCCTAGCTCGTAGTCCATCCTCTGTTGGGCCGGGCTTTCTCATGGGCCGACCAATATGCTCGAAGCGGACTACGGCTGACCGGCTTAGTCAGCTCGCGACCGTACGACCAACTTTCCGTCGGCTCGGGGCCAAGCCGTTGTCCTTTGCCCGCGATCGGCTCATGGGCTCTCCAAATGCTCCGATTCTTTGGGCCGACTTCTCACTCGATAGGCCTTGAGGAGGGATTGTAATCCATCTCCAACATACATCTTTACTAAAGTTTTTCATTCCAACAAAACCTTCACTGCATGCAAACAAATATTATTCAAATCTACTATACTAACTACGTAAACCAAGAATCCTTCTATTAGAATTAAGAACACATATTGAACATGCAAAGCTTCTACGATTAAGATAATCATACCAAACTTACGCTGTAAGTAACCTTGCAATGGCTAACTCATGGACTCTCTGATTGAGGTTTACGACCATAAGAGAGAACCATCATGTAATTAGCGCATGAAGCTCCTATACTTGTTGTTATTGTTTGAGGACAAGCAGTCGTGATCCAGTTCGCTAATAAGTCACACAATAAACATCGATGGATCCAAAGGCAGACTCCTCAAGTATAACTCCACCTGAAGTCCGCAAACCCCAAAATAATATCTCTTATTGACTGTTTTGTAGAATGAAACTAAGAAGTTTGAGAAAGAGGAGAAATAAACATTTAGTCACCTCATTCTCGCTTTCAAGGTTCAATTTCATTGCAAGGTACCTCTGGATATATCAAACAAGTAACACACCATCCCTGAGAACAAGATCAGGGCCTGCTCGGAAGAAAACCCACCCAAGCCATCGCTTAGGGCATATAGTACAGAAGGCATAATATATGTATTAATAAAATTTCTATAAACAATACTAAGGTTTTTATAATATTATTATTGTCAAATAAATAAAATTTATATTTACATATATAATTTAATAAATTATATAAAATATAAGTAAAATTATATAAAAATTACACGATGGAGACGTATTTTAATCATATTACGTTCTTTTTTTTTTGTTAAAATGAAGCTTCGATTCCATGATTTTGATACCTTATCACTTTATCCAGTCAGTTTCGGTAGCAATGCACCCAGTGCTACAATCTTCCTCTTTGTTAAGATGGTGATTAGAATTATTTCTATGTTGTTTGTGGTTTCATATTGTCGAGCTCCAACTTTATCTCACCTTTTTGGAATTTAGAGAGCATGGACTCTTGTAGCTAACAACAGTCAGAGAGTATTGTGGCCTTGTCATGTCGTAATAGTAGTAAGACTGTGAATTTTCGGCTCTAGCATTGCGATATCATTTACTCAATCGTTTTTCAGGCTGTGGCTGTTGTTGCTAACGTAGTAATGCTGAAAATCGCCACATCATTGTTATCAAAATATTTCAGACCGTGGTTTGAACCATTCCACGAAAGCGCATCAAAATATTTCATTCAACTTTGTGCTATCATGCAGAAGTAGGTGTTAGATGCACCTTAACATATTAAAATAGAATAATGTTTCATATTATATGTCAGTCAATGGAACTCACATGTGAGAAAATCAGTTAAGTAAATACCGCTTAATTCTACAAAGAATTGGATATAATCTAGGATGTCGTTTTTTTTGGCAAACAACAAATTAATCCCATCATTATGCAGAAAGTGGTTATATGATTTTCAGGATTTGAGTTTCCTTCATAGATTGTGATCTTGATTTTTTGGATGTCAAACTAGAGTACTCATTATCCAATTTATAAATGGAGTTTTGTGTTTTTTTTTAAGAATGCACTCGATTTCTTGGGCCAAACTAATGCAAAACTCATGTCTTGTAGACTAAGTTTTTAACTTCCAATCTCCTGGTCTCGCTTATAGTGAAGCGCATGACCGATTCAATCAAGTTGATCAGAATTTCTTTTCTCTTTATTTAATTGCAAGGACCTGATTTAGAGAGTCAAAGTAGAAAGGGAAAATTGCCAAAAAGGAACAAAATAACTATACTATTGTTCCCTTAGAACAAAATCAATTTTTGGCATGTTTGGACCTTCACTACCCTTTTTGTCTTTGAAAATTCATATTATTTTTTTTTTACAAGGTAAGAAATTATGGAAAAATAGTAAACTTGATGTAGATAAGCATGTTCATATAAGAAAAATATTTTTGTTTATAAAATATCTTTAAATTGTAAATTTAAAAATGGAGTAAATGTGTTAGTATCTACGATCTACCATCTACGGAGATGTAGAATATGTAATCTAAGAGAAAGACAGCGTTCTAAATGGCTTAGGATGCGCAATATATCAAAAACATATATAACTACGAGCTCATAATATATAATCTACCGAAGTCTCTGTAATCTACGGTTTTGGTTGACTGTAAGTCGTAGAGATAAACATTTATCTAGCTCGGTAGGAAGTAGATTCTTGACATTGTTTTTCTATCTACAATCGTCGTATACCATATCCTAGTTCTTCGTCTACCTTCTATAGTGGTAGAATGTAAGTTCTGGAAAAAAAATAAACAAGATCCGAAAATCTAGCCAAAAACGGTTAAGTAATATTCTGTAAATCTTTTTAATATTTTAATTTCTTTTTTTAAGTTTTCTTCCAAAAAAAAATTGAAAACCTCCTCTTCTCACACGATTTAGGGATTCATCGTGTGTGTTTTTCATCTTTTCTTCTTCTTTCAATTCTCTTTGCCACAAAAAATATGAAGATTCACATCTACGCTTCATGTGGTTTGTGGAAATCGTCAATACACAGTGGATGGGAGTTTCTTGTCGATGAAGCAAAAGGAGGGAGGTTACTTACTTTGGACACAAGTTTAAGCTTCGAAAACGTAAAGTTTATGGTGTGTGAAGACTTCGAAATTGATGTAAACATGGTCAATATGAAACGCTCTTAAAAGCATCTGGTTTCAGTGGCAGTGACCCGCTTATGAACCGGTGGCACTCACCAGATAGCCCTTTGGACCCATCATTAAGAGACAAGTTTGCCAACAAGGAACCCATCAAACGCAGGAACCAACGATCAAACCGCAAGCTTGTGTTTGACTGCGTCAATGCCATCACAACAGAGACAATATCAACAGCAGCACGCACTGGCTTGACCTTTGGATTCGACATGGTGGAACATGTTTGGACAGAGTTTAAGGAGTGGATGGTTCAGGACTCTAACAACTTGGAAGGAGAAAGTTTGGTGAGGGAAGAGCTTGTTGAGGAGGCAGTCTTTGATCTTACTCAGTGAAACATTGTATATATTCATTTATATAATTTACTATTTATGCAAGTGTTATGCATTCATGAAACATATAGATGAAACATATGAAATAGTTTAACCAATTTGATACATTTACATCCACTTCGGATGCCTGATTCAAATATTAATTTATATTTTGATTATTATTATTGTTGAAAGATTCAAATCCAACAAAAGATTGGTAAAAACTTGATTGTGGAAATGATAATTTAGAAGGGATTCTACAGGCAAACACACAAATAAAGATGCTTTAGCGGTTCGTGTGACACACAATGCAACACTGTTTTAGAGTTAGATATTTATGCACACTCACAGAAAGTCACAGAGAGCAAAACATAGAGAGAGTTACAGAGCAAAACATAGAGAAAGAGAGCTTCACAGAGACCATATAGAGACAAGTAGTTTCAGAATAATGTTGATTTAGCTTCATCAGCCTTTGGGGTTCACTGCCTGACTCTGGTTCAGTCCATACTGCAAAGCAAACCGCATTTTTATCAGCAACAGATTCACAAGCCTGATCTGATATGTAAAGTACTAAGAAGGAAACTAATAAAAGTGATTAGTGCTAACCTTTTCTCTGATTCGAGAGCTCCAGTTATCACTCTTGCTTGGCCCAGCAGAGGTTTGGTTTGCTTGAGAACCAAGAAGTGGATCCCAAGCTCTACTCCTCGGGTTCTCATAGTCTTCCTCATCGTCAAGCTCAGAACTCTTAGGTGAAACCATAGCTCTGAGAACCATCGCTAGTTTAAAGCATTTAAAGCTAAAAAACAGTCATCTTGAAGCATTTAAAGCTTACACAGTTTTGTTTATCTACATACTTAGTAATGGACAAGAGCTAAAACAAAACAAGCTCGAGCTAACTCCATGTCCTGAAACTCAGCTGAAACCCTAAAAATGGAAACTTTCAAGTGAAACCCTAAAAATGAAAAAGATTGGAGTACCATGGAGCAGGAAGGTCCAAGGAACGGAGGTTAAACCCATGATCACCAACACCACTAGACGACTCTAGAACGACGCTGGCCATGAGACCAGCAGGATTCTTAAAGGGCCTAGCAATATCGATTCCGGAGCTTGAGGTCGGAGGAGGGTCGACGGGGGCGTTACGGTGGTATTGATCGAGCATCCATATGGAGTAGATGATGATGGAAACACCAAAGAAAGCTTGAACGAAATTGAGGATCTTGAGAGTTGAAGCGAACGCAACATGGCAGCAATTATGTAAAAATTTTATTTAAAAAACATTTACAAAATAATTAACATTTTAATTAGGAAAATTTCAATAGAATAAGGACAAAATGGGGTATTCATTATTGTTTGTGCTATAGGGACAAAGATCCTAAATTTTGTTCTAAGGGGACAATAGTATATCTATTTTATCCCTTTTTGGATAGGTTGCATTGTATCTCTCTCTCTCTCTCTCTCTCTCTCTCTCTCTCTCTCTCTCTCTCTCTCTCTCTCTCTCTCTCTCTCTCTCTCTCTCTCTCTCTCTCTCTCTCTCTCTCTCTCTCTCTCTCTCTCTCTCTCATTTATAAGCAAAGAATATTACATGGAAACAGAACTAAACCTAAATGATAATAATATACGTATCTGAAAATCAAACTCAACAAATCAAAAGTTATACATATTGAAGTGATAGTTAATATGCTTAGAAAAATAAAAAAAGTATCGATTAAAACATAAATTTGATGACAAAAAGATTGAAACTGCTTGAATCCAAAATATATTCTTCCTTTATGTTAATTATGGTGTTCTGATCTAGAGAGTGAAAGTAGAAACAATTACGTGTCGAAGAGGCTGCAAGTTAATGATTCCCTTGTATCAGTCTCTCTCACGGAATCATGGGAGATGGGATTCTAAGAGCACCCTCAATGGGGGTGCTTAGTGGGGTGCTTAGGCAGTGGGGTCCACTAGCACCCCCTAAATGAAGTGCTTAAAAATCCCAAATAAGCACCTCCTTTCTTGTGGTTCTTGCACTGTTCACGGGTCCCACTGACACGTGGCGACCCGTGATTGGTCTACTTTTAATTTTTTTTTTTTTTTTTTAAAAAAGCAAAAAAAAAAAAAAAACAAGCACCCCAAGTGGGGTGCTTGGGTTGGTGATGGTCCAAGTCAAATCACTAGTGTTTAAAGCAAAACAAAACAAAAATAGTACGTGGAAATATAATTAAGTCTAAAATAGTATTAATTTTTCAATATATGAAAAATTTAAACCAAACCAATTAAAATAAAAAACAAAAAAATATCGAACTGATAGTTGATACCTTTGAAAAATAAAAGTGATTATTAAAACCTAAACTTTATATAAAAAATCTAGGCATGATAATGTAATAAACCAATTAGTTCATGGATTTATAGGTATGTTAAACAATAAACATAGCATAAACTAGTTCAATTCAACCAAATAAAAAATAGTTCATGGAATTTAGAGCCGTATTTCATCAACCAACTTTACTTTCTTGATGTGAAAGTAGAGCGGATGCAAATTTATTCACAATTGAAATAGTTTCTCAAGATATGATGATAGAAAGAAAAATGCAACTAGATAACTTGTGCTGTAAGTAACCTTGCAATGGCTTAACTCATGGACTCTCTGATTGATGTACAGAAGGCATAATATACATATTAATAAAAGTTGTATAAACAATACTATTTTTATGAATATTATTATTATCAAATAAATACAAATTATGTTTACATATAAAATTTAATTGATAAATTATCTAAAATATAAGTAAAATTATATAAAAATTTGTCATACAAAAGTGTTGGACCGGCACTGAACAAGATCAACAAGAAAAGAATAATCAATCAAATAACTGTAACAGAGGAAATAGTATTGATTAGTTCAGTGAGATTAAGAGGTGAACATACTTAACCCTTAAGTAGCGATTGGGATTTGAGGCAATGGCGCATCATTATCCCTCAAAAACAACCAAGAGCATGTGTTGATATAAATCGAAGAGCTAAGAACCTAAAAAACAAGAGAAGAAGCAAAAAATCTTATTGATCCTGAAAAGCGAATAATGTAAGCCATATTGGAGTTTTTCGTTTTCTGTAGCAGCAGCAGAGGTAGCATATTTAGTTACTGTTAGGCAACTGTTTTTAATGTTATATCTCCTTTTATAAGCAGAAGAAGTTCCATAACGTGCTTTCTACTTACATCTTTTATTTGGCTTCATCAAGGGAGGACTATACACATTATCACTAGAGTTTCTTTTCTTTATATCTTCATTAGAAAAACCATAAGTGGTACATCAAACATAGTTTTACAAAGTTGTGATATATAAAATATAAGTAAAATATAATTTTTAAATGTGAAATTTTGTATTAACAATGATTTAGTAAATTATGATTAATTTTAGTCAAATGTTAGTGATAATATTAGCAACTGTTACTATACAATTAACTTCATAAAATTATCTTTAATAATTATTAATGGAGTTGACTAAGTTTATTCAAAAATGTGTGATATTTTATATGATATATATATATATATATATAAGATTAGAAAAAAATATTAAATATGTTGTTAAAATTTTGCTTATGGCATATAAAAGTTTTGGACCGGCACTAACAAGATCAACAAGAAAAGAATCACCAGTCAAATTACTGTAACTGAAATTAAGGAAATAGTATTGATTAGTTCAATGAGATTAAGAGGTGAACATACTTAACCCTTAAGTAGTGACTGGGGATTTGAGGCAATGGTGCATCAGTATCCCTCAAAAACAACCAAGAGCATGTGTTGATATAAAGCGAAGAGCTAAGCACATAAACAACAAGATACGAGGTAAAAATTATTATTGATCGTCAAAAACGAGTAATGTGAACCATATTAGAGTTCTTTCGTTTTCAGTAGCAGCAGCAGAGGTAGCATTTTTAGTTACTGTTAGGCAACTGTTTTTTTTTGCGTTATATCTCCTTTTATAAGCAGAAGAAGTTCCATAACGTGCTTTCTGCTTGCATCTTTTATTTGGCTTCATCAAGGGAGGACAAGGCGCATTATCACTAGAGGTTTTCTTCTTTGTATCTTCTTTAGAAACCATAAGTGGTACATCAACCATAGTTTCACCAAGTTGTGTTATATAAAATATAAGTAAAATATAATTGTTAAATGTGAAATTTTGTATTAACAATGATTTAGTAATCTATGATTAATTTTAGTCAAATGTTAGTGATAATATTAACAACTGTTACTATACAATTAAGTTCATAAAATAATCTTTAATAATTATTAATGGAGTTTACTTAGTTTATTCAAAACATGTGATATTTTATATGATATATATTTATATATAAGATTAGGAAAAAAATATAAATATGTTGTTAAAATTTTGCTTATGGCATATAAAAGTGTTGGACCGGCACTGAACAAGAACAACAAGAGAAGAATCATCAGTAAAATTAAGGAAATAGTATTGATTAGTTCAATGAGATTAAGAGGTGAACATACTTAACCCTTAAGTAGCGACTGGGGATTTGAGGCAATGGTGCATCAGTATCCCTCAAAAAAGAGCAAGAGCATGTGTTGATATAAATCGAAGAGCTAAGCACCTAAAAACAAGAGAAGAGGTAAAAAATCTTATTTATCCTAAAAAGCGAGTAATGTAAACCATATTGGAGTTTTTTTCGTTTTCAGTAGCAGCAGAAGAGATAGCATTTTCGGTTACTGTTGGGTAACTGTTTTTTTTTATGTTATATCTCCTTTTATAAGCAGAAGAAGTTCCATAATGTGCTTTCTGCTTACATCTTTTATTTGGCTTCATCAAGGGAGGACTAGGCACATTACCACTAGAGGTTTTCTTCTTTGTATCTTCATTAGAAACCATAAGTGGTACATCAACCATAGTTTCACCAAGTTGTGATACATAAAATATAAGTAAAATATAGGTTTTAAATGTGAAATTTTGTATTAAAAATGATTTAGTAAATTATGATTAATTTTAGTCAAATGTTAGTGATAATATTAACAACTGTTACTATACAATTAACTTCATAAAATTATCTTTAATAATTATTGATGGAGTTGAATTAGTTTATTCAAAATGTGTGATATTTTATATTATATATATTTATATATAAGATTAGGAAAATATTAAATATGCTGTTAAAATTTTGCTTATGACATATAAAAGTGTTGGACCGGCACTGAACAAGATTAACAAGAAAAGAATCATCAGTCAAATTATTGTAACTAAAAATTTAGGAAATAGTATTGATTAGTTAAATGAGATTAAAAGGTGAACATACTTAAACCTCATGTAGCGACTGGGAATTTGAGGCAATGGCGCATCAGTATCCCTCAAAGACAAGCAAGAGCAAGTGTTGGTATAAATCGAAGAACTAATGCACCTAAACAACAAGAGAAGAGGTGAAAAAATTATTGATCCTGAAAAGGGAGTAATGTAAACCATATTGGAGTTTTTTTTTCATTTTCAGTTGCAGAAGATGAGGTAGCATTTTCGGTTACTATTGGGCAAAAATTTTTTTATGTCATATCTCCTTTTATAAACAGAGGAATTTCCATAACGTGTTTTCTGCTTACATATTGTTGGATATTATTGGTCCAAAAATGAATAACATTAAGAATAGGAAATATTCCTATTGAATAAAGGAAATAGATATATTATATTAAGGTTAGGAGTGAGCATTATATAAGCTCGAAATCGAATGTGACTTGAAGAAAAAAAAGCTTGCATTGTTATCTATTCTCCTTGCACCATTGAGCTAACCTGTTTTGTTTAAGCTCGGTGGTGAGGTTGAACACATCATAGTGGATTGCCGAAATCCTCTGGCCCAGACGTAAGAGTAGCTCATATCGAGGCTCTGAACTGGTTAAATTGCTCTATGTCTTTTCTTCTCTTTACTAGCTTGTTACTTCCGCGTTAAGTTAGATAGAGAACGAGCGATTAACAAACGAACCGAGAACGAATGAACCTAAAGCGTGTGTTGAAGTTGATTGTGGTCTCAACAAGTGGTATCAGAGCCTCAGGTTAGGATGTCGAATACACGAATAGAGGTTGATTGGTTTGATGGATCTGGCGATTTTATGTTGTGGAAGATTCGCATGCTCGCGCATCTTGGTTACTTGGGTTTGAAGGAAATTCTCATGGATGAGAAGTTACTTCGAGAACCTGTTAAATCTAAATCGAAGGAGGAAGAGGATGAAGCAAAGGAGGGAAAGTCAGCTGCTCCAACACCGGTTGATATTGATCCCTCGAAGGTAGAAAAATCTGAGAAAGCTATGAATCTGATTGTTTTGAATGTTGGTGACCATGTTCTACGGAAAATTAGCCACTGCACAACAGCAGCAGGTATGTGGTCGCTGTTCGAAAGACTATACATGTCTAAGTCTCTACCGAATAGGATTTTCCTGCAGCTAAAGTTTTATAACTTTAAGATGACTGATACTACATATGTTGATTCTAATATTGATGATTTCCTGAAGCTGGTGTCTGATTTGAACAGCGTTGGAGTCATGGTAACAGATGAGGTGCAAGCCATATTACTCCTATGTTCTTTGCCATCTCGATACAACCAGCTGAAGGAAACCTTGAAGTCTGCAAAGGACACCATAACTCTGGAGGCTGTGATTGCAGCAGCTCATGATAAAGAAAGAGAGTTGAAAGACAGTGGTTGGAGTAGCAAAGAAGCTGGAGAAGGTTTAGTCATGAAAGAAAGAGGAAGGTCTGAATGGAGAAACAATTCAAAGAAAAATAATCGTGGTAGATCAAAGTCGAGGTCTAAAGTGGTGTGTTGGCACTGTAAGAAGGAGGGACACCTTAGAAAGGATTGTTTCGCTCTAAAGAAGAAGTTTGAAAGGGAGGAACATGCTGAAGCAGGGGTCATCATAGAGAAGCTTCAATATTATGACGCATTGAACGTCTCTGATTTGAATCCAAGGAATAATTGGGTTATTGATTCAGGGTGCACCTACCATATGACGTCCAGAAGAGACTGGTTTGATACCTTTGCAGAGATAAACGGAAATCAGATTCTACTTGGGGATAATCATTTGGTGGAGGCAAAGGGAATTGGTTCTATAAAGTTGATGACTTGTGGAGGCTCAATTTATGTGTTGAACAACATCAAATATGTTCGAAACCTGAGAAGAAACTTGATATCAACAGGAACACTTGATAAACTCGGGTTCCAGCACAGTGGTAGAGATGGTAAGCTCACATTTCACAAGAATGGAAGGCTAGGGTTGAGAGGAAATATGATAAATGGATTGTATATCCTCGAGGGTGAGACAGTGACTAACGAAGTTCACCATACAGAAGTTGCAGAACCGAAGAGTGGCATCACTGGTTTGTGGCACAACAAATTAGGCCACATGAGTGAGAAAAATCTGAGGATCTTGGTTAGCAAAAACATACTAACGAAGAAGGAGATCGATACTTTGTATTTCTGCCAAGATTGCGTGATGGGAAAGACAGAGCGTGTAAGCTTCTCAATTGGAAAGCATGACACGGACAAGGTACTTGGGTAGGTACACGCCGGCCTCTGGGGGTTTTCAAACATGCATCCTTCCCTATCAAAGAAGCAATACTTCTTGTCGATCATCGATGACTACTCACGCAAGGTATGGTTATACTTCTTGAAGACTAATGATGAAGCGTTCGCAAGTTTCTGTGAATGGAAGACGCTGGTTGAGAATCAAGTGAATCAGAAGGTAAAGTGTCTTAGGACAGACAATGGTCTGGAGTTTTGTAACTTGGAGTTCGATACATTCTGCAAGAAGAATGGAATTCAGAGGCACCGCACGTGTAGTTATACGCCACAACAAAACGGCGTTGCTGAGCGTATGAATCGAACAATTATGGAGAAGGTTTGATGCATGTTAAACCAATCTGGTTTAAGTGAAAGTTTTTGGGTGGAAGCTGCAGCTACAACAACTTATCTGATAAATAGAACACCATCGTCTGTGATTGACAACAACATTCCTGAAGAAGTTTGGCTTAAGAAGAAGCCTGGATACAAACACCTAAAGAAGTTTGGATCGATTGTCTATGTACATGTTGATCAAAGGAAAGTTGAAGCCAAGGGCGTTGAAGGGAGTATTTATAGGATACCCACCGGGTGTGAAAGGCTACAAGGTCTGGCTATTGGATCAGGAGAAATGTGTGATAAGCCGTAATGCTTTGTTCAAAGAACATGTGATGTATAAAGACATGTTGGGAACGACCAAAGAGTCCACTGAAGAAGTAGCTAATGATAACTTAGAGAGTGGAAAAGCTAAGGTTATCACGGAAATACCACGTGAAGATGGAGAGCCTGCAATAACTAACTCAACGGTTTCTGAAGAAGGTGGAGAACCTGAACCTGTTCAAGCTGAGTTTGACGGTCAAACAGAAACAGAAAGTGACAATGAAGTTGATACTGAAAATTCGAGTGGTGGTTTGACGAATTACCAACTCGCAAGGGATAGAAAAAGGAGGACTATCTTTCCACCAGCAAGATATACAGACGTCACTCCTCCCTTGAACTTCACAGAAGAATATGAAGTGGCCTTTGCCCTTGCTGCAGCTGAAGAGTTAGTAGAGGCTAGGAACCTAGAGACTATTATGAGGCTATGAGTTGCAAAGATAAGAAGCTCTGGAAGGCTGCTGCTGGTGAAGAGATGACGTCTCTGGACAAGAACAAAACATGGGTGATAGTTGATAAACCTAAAGGAGTAAAGGTTATTGGGAGTAAATGGTTATTCAGACTGAAACCAGGAATTCAAGGAGTTGAGCCAAAGAGGCACAAGGCGAGATTAGTGGCAAAAGGGTATGCTCAATGTGAAGGAATTGAATATCGAGAAGTGTTCTCACCTGTAGTGAATCATTTGTCATTAGTTGTTCATGCTGATTTGGAGCTTGAACAGATGGATGTTAAAACAGCCTTTCTTCATGGAAACTTGGAAGAAGACATATACATGTCTCAGCCTGAAGGTTTTGAAGTAGGTGGAGCTGAGAAAGTTTGTTTGCTCAAGAAATCCCTCTATGGATTGAAACAATCTCCAAGACAATGGAATAAACAGTTTGACAAGTTTATGTTGGATCAAGGTTTTGTGAGAAGTGAGCAAGATCAGTGTGTCTACGTGAAGGAGGTTTCTAAAAACAACTATATGTATCTTCTACTGTACGTGGATGATATGTTGTTAGCAGCCAAGGAGATGCATGAGATTTCGAAGTTAAAGGGCTTACTAAGCTCTGAGTTTGAGATGAAAGATTTGGGGAATGCTAGAAGAATTCTTGGTATGGATATATTCCGAGACAGAAAGAAAGGGATATTGAAGTTGTCTCAGTCAGAATATTTGCAGAAGGTTCTACGAAACTTCAACATGGCAGAATTAAAGAAGGTGAATACACCTATTGGAGCACATTTCAAGTTGTGTTCTGTGGAAGCTGATTCGGAGGTGTTAGACACAAACACAGTTCCATATTCAAGTGCTGTAGGAAGCATCATGTACGCTATGGTAGGATCGCGACCTGAATTAGCGTATGGAGTTGGTCTGGTTAGTAGGTTTATGAGTAGACCTGAACTGCATTGGGAAACCGTGAAGTGGTTATTGAGATACATCAAAGGGGCGTCTCAGTTATGTCTAACTTATACAAAGGGAAAAGAGTTTTCGGTTGAAGGTTTCTGTGATTCTGATTATGCAGCTGGCTTGGACAGAAGAAGATCGATTTCTGGATATGTATTCAAGGTAGCTGCATATCAGAACCACAGCCTGTGGTGGTTATATCGACAACTGAAGCTGAGTATATCTCCTTGTCTGAAGCTGTGAAAGAGAGCATTTGGATAAAGGGGTTACTAAAGGAGCTTGGATTTGAGCAGAAGTGTGTTTCTATATGGTGCGATTCGCAGAGTACGATTTGTTTGGCAAAGAACAAAGTCTATCATGAGAGGACTAAACACGTTGCTACAAAGTACCATTTTTTCAGAGATTGGATCGCTTGTGGAGAGGTGGAGGTGCTGAAGATTCCAACCTCAAGAAACCCGGCGGATGTCTTGACAAAAGTTGTGCCGGTGAACAAGTTCAACGACGCTTTGGAGTTATTGAAGGTGACTGAAGCCTGAAGATAGCTTCTTCATTGCCAGTGAAAAGATTCGAAGTGCAATCACTATGAAGATGTTTTCAGTTGTTGACTCAAGGTGGAGTTTGTTGGATATTATTGATCCAAAACTGAATAACATTAAGAATATATAGGAAATATTCCTATTGAATAAAGGAAATAGATATATTCTATTAGGGTTAGGAGTTATCCTAAGAGCATTATATAAGCTCGAAGTCGGATGTGACTTGAAGAAAAAAAAAAGCTTGCATTGTTATCTATTCTCCTTGCACCATTGAGCTAACCTGTTTTGTTTAAGCTCGGTGATGAGGTTGAACACATTATAGTGGATTGCCGGAATCCTCTGGCCCAGACGTAAGAGTAGCTCATATCCAGGCTCTGACCTGGTTAAATTGCTCTGTGTCTTTTCTTCTCTTTACTAGCTTGTTACTTCCACGTTAAGTTAGATAGAGAACGAGCAATTAACAAACGAACCGAGAACGAACAAACCTAAAGCGTGTGTTGAAGTTGATTGTGGTCTCAACACATATTTTATTTGGCTTCATCAAGGAAGAACTAGGCACATTACCACTAGAGGTTTTCTTCTTTGTATCTTCATTAGAAAGCATAAGTGGTACATCAACCATAATTTCACCAAGTTGTGTTATATAAAATATAAGTAAAATATAATTTTTAAATGTGAAATTTTGTATTAACAATGATTTAGTAAATTGTGATCAATTTTAGTTAGATGTTAGTGCTAAAATTAACAATTGTTACTATACAACTAGCTTCATAAAATTATCTCTAATAATTATTAATGGATTTGAATTAGTTTATTCAAAAGTGTGTGATATTTTATATATATATATATATATATTTATATATAAGATTAGGAAAAAAAATATTAAATATGTTGTTAAAATTTTGCTTATGGCATATAAAAGTGTTGGACCGGCACTGAAGAAGATCAACAAGAAAAGAATCATCAGTCAAATTACTGTAACTGAAATTAAGGAAATAGTATTGATTAGTTCAATGAGATTAAGAGGTGAACATACTTAACCCTTAAGTAGCGACTGGGGATTTGAGGCAATGGCGCATCTGTATCCCTCAAAAACAAGCAAGAGCATGTGTTGATATAAATCGACGAGCTAATGCACCTAAACAACAAGAGAAGAGGTAAAAAATCTTATTGATCCTGAAAAGCGAGTAATGTAAACCATATTGGAGTTTTTTCATTTTCAGTAGCAGCAGAAGAGGTAGCATTTTTGGTTACTGTTGGGCAAATGTTTTTATGTTATATCTCCTTTTATAAGCAGAAGAAGTTCCATAACGTTCTTTCTGCTTACATCTTTTATTTGGCTTCATCAAGGGAGGACTAGGCACATTACCATTAGAGGTTTTCTCCATTGTATCTTCATTAGAAAGCATAAGTGGTACATCAGCCATAGTTTCACCAAGTTGTGTTTGCCTCACCAGTTTCCTATCATCTTCACTACCCGTGACCAGCGTCAATGGGTTGTCATCTTTTCTATCTAAGAGAGTCGACTAGGAAGCTTCCAAAGCAGGAGTTAACACCGTCTCGTCAGCACCAGACATAATTCTTGTATCATCTTCCTCAGCCTTAACTGGTGTTAACGGCTTGATGTCTTCCATTAGCTATTAAAATCAAAATGATTCACGTAATGAAGAACAAATGGCAAACTGAAGTAATATAAGTCTATATATAACCAACATATAGAAAATTTATATATTCATACCTATTTTATATGAATGCATTTTTTTTTATGTGAATAAAGACAAAATTTAATAACTCATGATAAATGGCGGCTTAGGGCATTCAGTTGTACTATCAGAAGTGTCAAAGTTAGAAAACCAAAAAAAATGGAGAACCCACCAAAACTAAGTCGAACAGCAAGAAAAACAGCTCACAAGATAATTTGATCAAATGTTCATATACAAGTGGAAATGCAGCAAAACAATTAGAGTTCACAAGATTAGGGCAAGTTCCCAAGTCATTGCTTGGCATATAATACAAAAGGGATCATATATGTATTAATTAAAGTTCTATGAACAATACTAATGTTTGTACGAATATCATTATTATCAAATAAATACAAATTATGTTTACATATAAAATTTAATAAATTATATAAAATATAAGTTTAATTCTATAAAAATATGTAAAAATTATACAAAATATAATTAAAATATAATTTTTAAACGTGAAAATTAGTATTAATTTTTTTAATAAATTATGATTTATTATAGTCAAATATTAGTGATACCATTAACAATATATTACTATACATTTAATTTCATTAAATTATATTTAATAAATATTAATGGAGTTGAATTAGTTTATACAAAAAAATTGTGTGATATTTTATATTATATAATTTGTATATATAAGATTAGGAAAAAAGATAAAATTTTCTTATGGTATCTAAAGGTGTTAGACCGGCAGTGAACAAGATGAAGAAGGAAAGAATCATCAGTCAAATTACTGTAACTGAAATAAAGGAAAAGAATATTGATTAATTCAATGAGATGAAGAGGTGAACATATTTAACCCGTAAGCAATACTGGGAATTTGAGGCAATGGCACATCAATATCCCTCAAAAACAAGCAAGAACAGTGGTGATATAAATTGTATAGGTAAGGAACTAAACAACTAGAGAAGAGGTAAAAAGTCTTATTGATCCTAAAAAATGAGTAATGTAAACAATATTGAGGTTTTTTCGTTTTCAGTAGCAGCAGAAGAGGCAGCATTTTGTTTTATTGCTGGGGCAACTCTTGTTTATGTTATATCTCCTTTTATAAGCGGAAAAAGTTCCATAACGTGTTTTCTATGCTTACATCTTTTAATTGACTTTATCAAAGGAGGATTAAGAACATTACCAATAAAGATTTTCTTCTTTTTATCTTCATTAGAAAAGATAAGTGGCACATCAACCATAGTTTCACCAAGTTTTGTTTGCATCGCCAGTTTCCTATCATCTTCATTGCCCGCGACCAGCGTCAATGGGTTGACATCTATCGTATCTAAGAAAGTCGACAAGGAACCTTCAAGCAGGAGTTAATGGCCTGACGTATTCCATTAAACATAATTCTGGTATCATCTTCCTCAGCCTTAACTGGTGTTAATGGTCTGACGTCGTCCATTAGCTATTGAAATAAAAATGGTTCACGTAAAAAAAAATGGTTCACGTAATGAACAACAAATGGTAAGCTGAAGGGGGATAACTCAAAATGCCCCATGCCCCCTTAAGACTATTCTCACTACCCCCTCTCTATTCTCATTACCCTTTTATCCTTGTATTCCCCAATTTAGCCTTTTCTTTTACATTTAATTCTTCAATTAAAGAAACCAACCTCCACCATAAATCTCCAACCACCTGACCCCACAGACAACCTTAACCAATTAAATTACTCAATCTATTCTCTTTCTTCTTCCCTCAAACTCTTGTGTGTTTTGGTTCCTCCATTGCCAAAAAATTAAGCTCAAAAAGAAGGTATTTATTGTCCGTTCTTGATGATTTTTTATGAATATCATTAAAATGAAGTTTCTATCATGGGTAATAAAAAGATGTAAGATATGATGTAAATTTTGAGAGTTTAAAACGTTTTTTCATACCTATATTTTTGGGTTTCAGGTTCATTTTATGATTTATGTCCGTTTTGATAAAAAAAAATTTGTAGAATATCATTAAAATGAAGTATATATCATTGGTATGTAAATAATGTAAGATTAGATAGAAATTCAGAGAGATTGAAAACAAATTTGAAAACTGTGTTTAGGTTTAAACTTTGTTGAACAAAAAAAAAGTTTAAACTTTGTATATGGGGGACTCTGTGGGTCTGTAGAATAGTAGGATTTTTAAATGGTTGTAAATATGATAGTAGTGGTATAATCAGAACAATGTTTTCGTAAAAAGTAGATTATTTCTTAAAATGAAAAATTTCGGGTACTACTAAGGCAGTTATATTTCTATGGCCAAGTAGTTTTACTAGTATTACTGATATTAGTATGTAGACAAGTTTGACTGGTATTACTGGTGTTACTGGCATTACTATATTGTATAGTAGTACTGAAATGAATTAGTATTAGTAATAGAAGGATGTACGATGTGAGAATTAATTTGTATTTCTTAATAATAATAATTCAAATGATATTGCTATTATATTTCAGGAAAAATGCAAAATCCACATTACACAATCATTTGTTTTGATTATGGAGGATATTATATGAAGGATGAGGCTGAAATAAAATGGATCTCAGGAGATGATGAAGGAGAAGATGAAATTCACATGATTGTGTTGAAGAAATCAGTGGAGGAGGTTACTTACTTTGGTTTGGTTGAGCGTATTTGCAGAAAGATAAAAGTAGATGAATGTAAGGTGGAAGTGAAGATTAGTTACTTTCCAATGGTATTGTATTCGTACAAGCCATCATATATCTGGAATGATGAAGAAGTTTTTGGTTATCAACTGCAAGTAAATCATGAAAAGTGTAGAAGTGTTCTACATGTGGAGTTCATCAATGAAGAAGTGCAACTTTCAGAAGAGGAGGATGAAACTGATGTCTATGTCGGTCTATCCGATAGAGAGGCTACTGATATAGAGGCTGGTGATGAAGATGGTACTGAGAATGATGCAACTGATAATGAAGGTACTAGTGGTGTGCTCACTTTTCACGAAGACATTGAGATGCATGATGGTGTTTATCAGCCACGGGATGATGGTAGAGATTTGGTTTTAGGTCAAGAATTTAGAACCAAGGAGGCAGCAACAGTTCATAGTCAAACAGCTTCACATCAAAAATGTTTTGAGTTTGATATAATTAAGTCATATACTAAGAGATTTGTGATTAAATGTCGAGGAGCCAAAGAAGGTTGAAAGTGGTTTGTGCGAGTTGCGAAGTTAAAGAATTCAGATCTTTGGATGGTTAGAAGTTACATCAAGCATCATACATGTTCTCTTGTTACTACAAGAACACTGCCTGATAGAGAGACTATTGATAGAGAGGATAATGATATAGAGGCTGGTGATGAAGATGGTATTGAGAATGATGCAACTGATAATGAAGGTATTTGTGCTGTGCTCACTTTTCACGAAGATATTGAGATGCATGATGGTGTCTATCAGCCACAGGATGATGTTATGGATTTGATTTTAGGTCAAGAATTTAGAACCAAGGAGGCAGCAAAAGTTCATATTCAGACGGCTTCGCATCAGAAATGTTTTGAGTTTGATATAATTAAGTCAGATACTAAGAGATTTGTGATTAAATGTCGAGGAGCCAAAGAAGGTTGCAAGTGGTTTGTGCGAGTTGAAAAGTTAAAGAATTCAGATCTTTGGACGGTTAGAAGTTACATCAAGCAACATACATGTTCTGTTGTTACTACAAGAACACTGCGTAATAGAAGGAAAGGCACACCACAAATCGTTGCATCTGTTTTGGCTCAAGATTATCTTGGTACATTTGACACACCAGTTCCCAGAGTTCTGATCGATTTAGTTCATCGTAGGGTTGGTGTGGATGTATCAGACACTACATCATGGAGAGGAAAAAGAAAAGTTGCTAATGAAGTGCGAGGAAGTCTAGAAGAGAGTTTTACTGTATTATATTGTTATATGCACATGTTGGAGAAGACGAATATTGGCACAAGAACTCGTGTGGTAGTGGATGAGGCCAACAAATTTAAGTATCTGTTTTTTGCCCTGGGAACTAGCATAGAAGGTTTTTGTTCGATGAGGAAAATCCTCATTATGGATGGAACACTCCTCAAGAATGTTTATGGTGGAGTTCTCCTTGTTGCGACTGCTCAGGATCCCGACCATCACCACTACCAAATTGGGTTTGGTGTAGCAGATGGTGAGAATGATGAAAGTTGGACATGGTTTATGGAACAATTGAAATTAGTGATATCCGATGTCCCATGATTGGTATTTCTTTCTGATAGAAACAAAAGCTTGATCAAGTCAATACGTCTAGTGTTCCCTGAGGCTGAACATGGGCATTGTATATGGCATTTGTCTCAGAATGTTAAAGGCCACGTCCATAAAAACAAAGCTACTTATGCGTTTAAGTTTAGAGAGTGTGCACATGCTTATACAGAGAGTGACTTCAAGTACCTTTATCAAGCTTTTTGCAGGAAGTATCCTAGTGCAGCGGTGTATCTTGACAAAAGTTTGAAGAGAAGAAATGGGCTAGATGTTACTTTGAAGGAATATGTACAATGTTGACACCACCAATTCAGTAGAATCTTTTAATGGTGTTATTAAGGAAGCGAGGAAGTACACCTTACTACCAATTTTTGATGTAATCATTGCACAAATGGCTAAATAGTTTAACAAGCATAGGAAGGAGGCAGCTGAAATACCATACACGCTGAAGCTTGTGCCTATTGTGGAAACTGAAATGTCTAAAAGATGTGTTGAAGCAGGGTTTCTCACGGTTGACGAGTTAAACATCTTCCATCTTGAGTACAGTGTGCAAGGTACTGATGGGAAAGTTTATACCGTTGATATGGCTAGGAATACTTGCAGTTGTGAGCAATTTGATAAAGACAAATACCCTTGTGTGCATGGAGTAGCTGCTGCCACATTCCTGACTGCGGCAGCAGGAAGGAAACTCCACATGTCTGAGTATTGTTCAAAATACTATTTGGTGGAGCATTGGTTTTGGCTTATCACATGACAATATATTTTGTTCCTCATATGTCTGATTGGGTTGTACCAGAAGATGTTAGAGCAAAGAAAATATTTCCTCCAGATTTTGAAACAAAGAAAGGAAAACCACAACAAACAAGATTTCCACAGTTGGAGAATCCCGTGGAAGAGGAAAAAGAGGCAAAAGGGGAGCTAGAGGCAAAGCCAGAGAAGGACGTATAACATCGTATTTTGAATGTGGAAGTGGTTCAGGTTCGAGAACTACTTAGACTACTAGTATTACCTAGGACTACTAGTATTACCATGATTACTTTGTGTTACTCATACTACTTAGAACACTTAAGATTACTATGTGTAATTCAGACTAGTTCGAACTACTTTGAACTACTATGTGTAATATAGACTACTAGTACTTCTAAGAATTACTATTTGTATTATGCATGTTTCTAAAAACTTCTTATCAGATGTAACTTACATTGGTTGTATTTATATGTCTATATATGTGTTTATTTATCAAATTAGACATTAAAAACTATAAATTTCGTAAGTCCATAGAAAACTTCTCATTTTCATACAAACACATCCTTATACTTCTATGACTAATGTCTTTATGGTAAGGCCATAATGAGGTGAATAACATAAAATAATTTTTTATGAAATGTTTTTCCACCAATATTTTCTATTCAATCTTAAATTGTATAAATGAACTGGTTTTAGTTTTGTTTTTGATGTGGTCTTACTAATAAAAGTTAAAATTTTGCAGATGTATTACTATGAACAATGTAGTATTACTACAACCTTGGGTATTAATATGTTGAAAATGTTTTACACGTTTACATGTATTTTACACGTTTTACATGTGTTTTTCATGTTTTAATTATTTGTTAATTTTTATAGAAAGTATTGATAATTTGGTAGTAGTACCTAATAAACCTAGTAATACAAATTTAATTTTAGGCATAGTAATACCTAATATTACTAGTGGTCCAAACCTGTTACAACACAATCATACAAGTCCAAAATAATAAACTTCCAAGTTTTCACATCAACAAAACAAATGTTTAAACAAACCATCCTACATAAGTTCACTACAAAAATGAGTTAATATTGAACATCCAAAATATTTTCACCCAATAGTCTTCTAAGCCTTGGTTTTAGGCTTCTTCTTTCGCCCTTCGATCTCATCGGTATTTATTTCGGTGAAAGGAGAGGAAAATCACTGTGAAGGTGCACGTGCCCTTTTTCTGGTGGTGGCAGTGTCAACTTATGTGGATTATCAGCCTTTCTCTTTCTGGTTACCTTGAGTATATCATGTGGTGGTGTAAGTACTAGTTTCCTCGCGGCTTGGTTCCATCCGTCTGATCCACAGCATGAGCTCTTGAAAATGGAAAAAATCCATCATAGCTTTTGAAAGTAGTAAGAACCCACCATGCTTTCTCTTCCTCTGTGTATTTCCTACACACTTCCTCCTCGGGTTCTTTCTTAGCCTCTTTTTCTACTCTCTCAGCGTCCTCATGTTCTTCTCCAACCTCTTCCCTTCATCGATCTCTGCCTAAACCCGACCCTCATTGATCTCTGCATCTTCTTGGACCTCTTCCCTTTCAGCCTCTTCTTGAACCTCTTTCCTTTCGGACTCTTCTTGGACCTCTTCCCTTTCAGCCTCTTCTTGAACCTCTTTCTTCTTATCCACATCTTCATCATTTTCAGATTTTGAAAGAATTCTCCTCCAAGCTGCATCTGCCTCTTCTCCTCTCAGCCTATTGTTCAATATCCTCAACTTCATTTTTGTTAAATTCCCAATCAAAATACATGCCCTGGTTGTTAAAATCCATGCCATGTTGTCAAAACTCTTTCAGTTTCTTTGTCATCCTTCTAACCTTCTTTTTCATGACATCTTGGCCTTTCTCAATGGCATCAAGCTTCGTGGCCACTACCTCCAACTTTTTAGCCTTCTTTCTTAAAAAAATATTGGCAATTTTCTTCAGCCTCTTCTCCATTGCTTTCATCTTTTTAGTCTTCTCTTTTAAAACACGTTGGCTATTTTCAATGTCATCAAGCCGCTTGTCTATTGTCTCCATCTTCACATTCACTTCAGTTAAGGAATTCATCAACCTCTCTTCAAACCCTTTCAAAATGTTCTCCAACCGATCATTAGAGGAGGATGTTTTTTCAGACATTTTCTCTTTATCTTTTTTTTTCTTAGGAAACTCTCTTGCAGCCACATCCAACTCGTAGAGCTCTTTCCACCAGATAGGCTTCTCCTTTATAGTAAGCCATCCGCTCCACATGTCACTTACCTTATCTTCCTTATCATATTCAGGCTCCTCGTCCACTATTCGCGCCATGAGAGTTTCTTCATCAAGAGTAGGAGCCAAACAAACTTTTAATTACCCGAATATAAACCAAAACAATATCATTTTCACAAATTGTATCCCACTAACTTAATAAAAATAACTGGTAGAGATTATTAATCGTAGTTTCCCCAAGAGTGTCTTACAAGTCCTCAAGTGGATAACCTTTCATATTACTACTTTAGGACCGCTTCTTGCATATTCTTGGACAGTTACTCATACAGCCTGCTACTTGTTCTCTAAATCTTGCATTCAGATCTGGGATACACTCGAATACAAGGACCTACATAAAGAATTTGTCTAAAACCAATCATACAACAAGTAAAAAAATTAACTTAAGAATAATTTACATCTAAAGGAACTATGAATCTAGAGAAATTTACATTCTTTTTAGGTTTCCCCTTGAGATGATTCATCACTTTATTAATCGAACGAATATCATCTTCAAATGTCAAGCGACCCCAAGGAAATGTTTCACAAACATCCAAATCATTGACGACTCTTAATATGAAAGGGTCCATGCGTCCATCATACTTTCCGTTCACTCTGATAACCGTGCCTAGGAAGAATAGCACTGCCATCTTGAGTCGATCCCCACACGATCTCATAGTCAACAATTTCGCTTTCACATATGTCATTTCTATCTCGCTATGTGACTTGAAATGCCTATCTACAAACTCAAAACTTCCCAACTTCTCATAATTAGGCGGGTAATTATGGCTGTACAATCTTGAGATGAGTGCATGCTCTCTAATGGAATACCGGATGGGTACACCATTAACTGCAAACCAAGTTGTGCCCTCTGCTTCATCTAAGGGAATAGTGGCGTAGTAAAAGCATCCACATACCCAGCACTTCAAGTTTTCTTCTCGAGACATGTGGAAAAAAATGACAAAACTAAGAGTGCCTTTCAAACCAGGGCAACTCGTCCTTAAGCTTTTTGATGACATTCAGAGTCTTGGTCACAGTGCACTTGCTATGTATCTTATAGGTCTTGGTGAACTCGGTGTTGTTGAAGTAGATATCACAACGTGGTAATGGTTGGCATTTCCGCAAGAAAAATAAAACCAACAAAATTTTTTTAGTCCTAATTACTACTCACAACATTAATACAATTATGTACTAGTAATACTAATCACACTAGTAATATAGTTATGTCCTAGTAGAACTAGTAATGCCAATGATACACGACCATTGACACTTTATTCAACTAAAACCAAAATAATATTTTACCTCTGATGGAGTAGACAAATCATCACTTCAGTTCCCGTCTGAAAGCTCTTCTACTACATGAGCAATGTTTCTTCGGGCTCTTGTGGTCATTTTTTTTTATTGCTCTGATTTTTATGTCCACACTTCTTACAGCCTGCCATTATCTAGAATCTTTGAAAATCCAAAAACAACAAACATTCAGTCACAACCGAGAATGAGAATCACTAATTTTCCAAATCTCAACACCATTCACTCAATCAATAAATCTCCAATTCCCTTTCAATCTATATATGCTCAAACATTTAAAGACTCAATCACCAATTCGGATTCACATATCAAACATTCAATCACGAAAACATTAACTCTAAACCACATAATCGTTAATCATCACTACACGGACTCTTCTTACTGCACTAATCTCAAAACCAAACTTACTTTCAATCTCCATAACCTAAAAACCCAACATTCTCTCCAATTGAATACATACCCGATTCATATACATTTTCTCCCTAATTCATAGTTTCTGTTTTAACAAAGCATCTCACCAATTAGATTCAACTTATCCTTTAAAAACCCATAAAATCGCAACAGTTTGGTCCCAAATAGGAGTCCAAAATACATTCCTATCATAATATATACCAAATCTAATATTTCACCATGTTTTCCCCCAATTTCATAGCACAAACTCGCTTACTAAAGACAATACCTTAGTTTTGTCTACAACTTACAAGTTTTCCCCAATTTTTATCTAACCTAGACACAAAATACGACGAAATCAACCAAAATAAATTACTTACCAAGATGAAGGATGTCGATTCGGAAGATGGAGGCTCGATTATCACAGAGAAAGAAAAAGAAACGAAGAGAATGAAGATTTAAGGTTTGTCGCCGTTTCTGTCGCAAAAGAGAGAAAGAGAGACTCGACATAAATGGGGGAGATGAAGAATTGAAACGCAACGTTTAGGTTTAAAAACCGGGTTGGATCTGGATTGGTTTGGATAGATCGGATTTATGTGGTCGGGTAAAGTAATTTGGTGTTTGTTAAGGGTAGTGTCGTTTTTAACCACCTTTTTCATTTAAAAATAATAAAAATTAAAATATATTTCACTAAAGGAAGAATAGAGAATTTTCAAAAGGGGCATGGTGCATTTTAAGTTATCCTCCAAGCTGAAGTAATATAAGTCTATTTATATATAGACCAACATATAGACAATTTATATATTCATAACTATTTTATATATATGAATGTATTTTTTGTGATTATAGACAAAATTTTAAAACTCATGATAAATGGTGGCTCAAGGCATTCGGCTTTAGTATCAGAAATATGTAAGTTGGAACAAAATGACTAATTACAAAAAAATTATAAAAATGGAGAACCCAACAAAACTAAGTCCTACGGAAAGTAAAACAACTCAGAAGATAATTTGATCAAATGTTGATATACAAGTGGAAATGCAGCAAAACAGTTAAATTAAATGTTCACACTGACAACAACAACGATAAAAAGAAAAAATAAAGATGATTTTTTAGACAATCAAATTAGTTATTTGTCTTCAATGAAAAAAAGTTGGATATAGTTTGTTAGCTTTACATATGGTAACAAGACCACTAAAACTTTTTTTGGAGAAATCACCACTAAAACTCTTTACACTTAATATTATAATTGTTATACAAATATATATATATATATATATATAAGTTCATTAGTATCTTATTTTAATATATAAATATTATATATATATATATTTTCATTAATACCATATAATTTCATTAATACCAGATATTTGTTCTTTATACGAATATAAACTTTAGAATTACCACTAAAGCTGATTCTCCTTTTTAAGGAACTAAGTTCCAAACCAAAACAAATATGTTAATATTATATATTACCTATTCTAAATTTTATATATAAAATTAAATATATTTAATTTAAAATTAAATAACCCCTAAGTAAACCTTGAGAGTTTTTTTTTACAAACAAATTGTTTTTTAGTTATCGTAATACTTAGTTATTCAATTTTATTAAACAAATTTAAATTCTATTTATTATTCTTACTGTATTTCTTAAATATTGTAGTGCTAAATAGTTTGTGAATCGGATTATTATTTATTTTATGTAGTGTTATAAAAATTGATTTATGCGGTGTATGTGTGATAAATCGGATTTAAATTAAATAACTTTCTTGAAATATTTTTATTCAAATCGCTTTAGACTTTCGAAATTTGGTCTAGACACCCACCTAATAGTTTATAGCCTTTAAAGCGTACGTCTAGTGACTGCATAGTGATTTTTTAAACATTGGTTTTATATATGACATGAGTATGAAGATAAATAGTGTAGGCATTCTTTAGAAAGTCAAAAATATATTGTTTGAATTGCTATGCTTATATTTGAGAATTTCTTCTTGTCTATATATTATCTATATAAAATAGAGAAACTAGATCTGGGAGTCAAACTGAAATTATGAATATATGATTTCCTGTTTGTACGAATATTTGAATAATGAAGTATACAAAGAATTTTGGTTTGTTGGATTTATGTTTTTAAATTCTAGTTAATATTTGAATGTTTTTAAATTCTAGTTAATGTGGTTTATGGATTCTTAATCTTATTACGATGCAAATTTAATACATCTAAAACAGACTAAACGACATGAAGAAAATATTGTATTAAAAAACATACATACGTTTGCCTGTAGCTATGGGGGTGAGTCAGATTTGACAAAATTCCTCATGTAGCAAAGTCTCTGCAAAAATTCTTCATGTCAGGCTGAAATTTCCATGAAAGTTATTTTTTTTTTGCAAAATTGTTTCAAATATTTATTTAAATTAACAAGGATTTTTTATTTTGGTATGTCTGTATACGGAAGGCTGTAGTATGCAAGAATTGAATTTTGTAATATATTATATGCAAAAACGAAAAGATTTAAATCTTTATATAGGTAAAGTGCAGGAATCAAACTGGATTTTATTTAAAAAATAAAGAATGCCATATACTGCATGTTTAAGATAATCATATGTCAAAATTCCAATTCGTCCTCCCTTTTTCAAAATTTCACAAAAGGAAAGTTCAAGAGTTTTGACTCATGTTAATATAGGTATGGTAAACATATTAAGAGCTTCGACTGTAATTTGAAAAAAGTAAATATAAAATAATAGGTTCCAAATATCACTTAAAAAAATTAAATAAATTTATTTATTTAGTCAAATTTCACACATGAAAGAATATATTTAACTTGCATGTTTCTATTCGTACATTACACTACATGAAGATAAATTATTGAAAATAGTAAGTTTTTTTGTCAACAAACAGTAAGGTTGTTGACAAAAAAAATATAGCAAGGTACACCATTTAGCTGTGATATAATTAAAACACATGGCTTAAACTGGTGACCGTTTAATTGAAGGGAAAATGAATAAAATAATGAACAAAAATGCAATTGAGAAAATGAATAAATAGAAATATTGGAATTTATTTTCAATTTATTCCTATCAAAATAACTTTTTTAGGGTTGGGAAAATAAACCAAATCCAAAAATCCAAACCAAACTCGATCCGATAAAAAATAATTAGCAAGCCTGATATAAATACCGAATAAATCTTGTTTTACAGTATTTCGGGTTATGGGCAGAACCGAATTTGAACTTAAATGAATATCTGAAAATAACCCGAATCTCTAAAATTCAAAAAAAAAAACTGTACCATAATTTCTATTATGTATCCAAAACACAAGAATATAATTATTGAGTACCTAAAATAATTAGTTCTTACATGAATAATTAACTCAAATACTTAATCTAATATATATATATATATATATATATTTATAATTTGGTTTATGTTTGAAATTGTATTTGAAGTTTAGTTATGAATAAATTTGCTTTGAAGTTTAAACAATGTTGATTTTTTAAAATATAAATAGTATTTCTTACATTTACAAAATTGTTAGTTGTTAACTTTAATTTTTTATGTTTCATTATGTATGATTTTCATTCGTACAAGGCTTTCGTTTGTCATGAATCATGATATGTTCAATGTTGTCACGTATAGTTCAACGAAAAGTCTCGTATGGTTGATAGACGAGTTCACAAAGTTATTTTGAAGGAAAACCATATGGTTTTAGGAAGCTAAATACACATTTTTTTTTGAAATCATGGAGCATATATTGAGTTCAGTCAAGTATAAATTAGTATTTTTAGAACCGGTAAACCGATTAGTATCTGAAACCAAAACTATTTTGGGTTCAACCGGATCTTGGACATGTAACTAACCCCGAACCAAACCCGACTAAACGCGAGCCGAATCCAACCTGATTTTTTTTATAATATTTGAATGAGGCTGAAATTCATAAACCCGAAATTCGAGTGAACCCGAACCAAAACTCGATTTGAACCGTGATTGCCCAACCCTATTTCATTCTTAAGGGAATGGAGTGGATCCATGTATCTGTAATTTGACAAAAAAAATCAACATGATTGGTATAAAAATTGAGAAATAAGAATTTCACCATTATTTGTTCATTAAATGTGGTTACCAATTGAAGCTAAATTATATATTTTCAATTCCACCCATGCGTCAACTGTAATAGTATTTTGGGAAACTTATTAAGTAATCACTGGGAGAAACATAAGATTTTAGTATCACAAACCATGAAATGTAAAAAAAATGTGATTCACTTGTACCCATCTTCTTTTAAGGGACCATACGAGTTCGACATGCTAATTGAACGTGATGCAGAAAGTAAGCTAAACCACTAGTTTGTTTAGCCTAATTACGCTGAAGCTGAAGTTTGTGATATTTTGTTAGTTTCAGTTTATTTTTGATTCAATTTCTTTATTTGATGGATCTTTACTCTCAATACCAAACTCAAAACATTAGACTCTATTTATATATGTACCAAAATTACCCACGGATTTAGAGCTACTCCAGTTACAGCAAAATGTAGTAGTTGAAAGTTAGTTCACTGAAACCAAAGGAAAAAGGAAAAAGTTAAAAACTTTTTGGACTTCTACATCAGCCATATTCTGCCTTCTTTTTGCAATGGAGGGAAGATTATTTGTCTTATTTTTCCTAAAATGAGACTGTGCATGTAGTTCAAACCAATTTAATTTGAAGAATACATGTGTATATTGAAAGAAGTTGCAGTGATACAAATTCATACAAACAAAGATGTTCTTGATTCAAACGCTTTTCATGGACTATTGGAGTCTGAGAATGAAACTACAGAACATGAATCTGGAGTTTTTCATGTGTCACACATTAATTATGTTGTTTCAGGGAGTCATTCAGAAAGTGACATAGAGTTTAATGTTCCAGCTAAATTAAAAATATTTTATGAGAGTTGAATAAAATTAAGCAGTCATAACCTTTTATTGATCAAGGATAAGAGGATGCTGGAAGCAAAACTGAACATTCTAGAGTTAGAAAAATACCAAAGAAATTATAAAAATGAAATGTTTTCTTCCTAGAGCAGGATTGGAAAAGAAAAAACAATAAATTGCAAGAGGTTGTTATGACAGAACATGAGAAGAATAAATTTTGGAAGATAAGGTCATTAGGATGGATGAAGTTATCAGGCTAGAACAGGAGAAGAACGAGGAGCTTATGTGTGAGTTAGATGATAATAGAAAGAAGATATATATGTAAAATTGAGTTTGAGAACGATACGGTGTGTTTTGCTGTGAGAGTGGCTTTTTGGCTATCTAGGGTTTTGGTTACATGTTGATTTGTGCATGACCGAAGAGAAGGAGTTGGATCAACCATTTCTTAAACCGGATGGATGAGTGGCAAAGGAGGAGGGACCAATGACCAGACTAAAGAACATAAGGCCTCATGGGCGAGCTCATCAGGTCGGGGCTAGACGAGCTAATCAGGCCGGGGTCAGACAAGCTCATGATATATTTTAGAGTCTACTATATATGTTTGGAGTCTCTTTTAGATTTTATTCAGGTTTAGGTACGTTTTGGACTACTTTTGAGATTCTGGAACTATTTGAGATGCACAACTACGCATATGCTTCAGAAGTTTAGCTATGGATGAAAGACTTCCCACGGTGGGATTGCGATCATCTTTTGGCATAAGATAGAGCTTTGTGTTATCTTTCTAATGTCACTGATTTGAGGTCGAGCATATCGTTTGAGTCAATCATATCCTAGCTCAAACGATATGCTCGTTTTACTGAAGAGTGGTCGTCTGACTCGCGACAAGAAGTAGTTGAGCTTACAGCATGGTGGCGTCAGTCGACACTCCTCCAAATAAACAAAACCGACGAATTTTAATGAAGTTACAAGAATTGCAATTTTCCCAAAAATTTCCGTTATTAGAAGACCCCATAATGTGTCTAAACCATATATTTATATATATATATATATATATATATATATATATATATATATATATATATATATATATATATATATATGTTTTCTAAGCCATTGTTTACAACATTTTCTTTGAAGCTTTCTTTTAGGTTTGGAGAGATAGGTAAGAACTCCTTCAAAGTTGATCTGAAACTTTCTTGGTTTTATATATGATTTTTATTCAGTCTATGATTTGTGTTTATGCTTTTATGTATGAGTAATTTTCTTGTTAGATTTACTGACTTCATGAGCTTAATGTCGAATTGCTAATCATAGGATTGCTAGAGTTATTCATCATATTCTACATCAGGATAATCTATCATACTAGTTTCTAGAGTGATTGGAATAGCACTAGAGTGTAACTCATTACATGAACCTAGAATCATAGGATAATTGGGACATGTAAGAGCATGGTAGATTACTTGAACGTAGTCTTGTTATGGTAGATTTCCATTCACAACGAGCGTTGGTCTAGGAAATTAGTTTGACATTGTTGAATATTGATTATTGATTGTTTGATTCATCAAATACACAACGAGAGTTGGTAATATATTAGAGTTAGACATCTGATAGTCTTCCATAGCAAGAGCTGGGAAACTTACCTTTTTGCATTCAAATTCTGGAATTGAACTTAATGAACCCTTGTCATCTATTTATTGTATTTTTGAATCTCTTATGCAATAAATCCCTAAATTTAGCGTTTCTTTATGATATCTTACAGCAGTTTTATCTTATTGCTATGTTTATTGTTTTCTACTATTGATCTAGCTTAGTCTGAAACCGATAGTGTATTGTGTGAAATATCGAGTCTATGTAGATATGATCCTCAATTACTACAATCGATCTCTTATTTGAGAGATATGCTTGAAGGTTAATTTGCGCATATCAAATTTGGCGCCATTTCCGAGACTCTGATCACCATTAGACTAGGTGTAGGACTAGACTAGGTTTTGATTTTTAGTATACTTATTTTCTCTTCCTTGTAAGAATTCAAGTTAGATATGCAAAAAAGAAGAAATTAACTTTAAAAAAACATAAGTTTAGGTTAATATCCGAACATAATAAATGTAAAATCGGTTGTAAACAACCGGAAAATAAGTTCCAAACATGTAGCCAAAAAAATAAAACATAAATATATTACCAATTTTCAGAGAATTTGAAAGCCAAGGAGTTACTCATACATATCTGGCTCACCCAGCTTGAACCAATCGATATCAGGAACCTTCACATCAGCCATCTTCGCCTGTGCAAGCCTAGCTTTTCTTTCTCAGACTTCAGGGTAGACAACGTGATGAGGTCGTCAAGTAACTCCACTTTAGATTGAATACGGTTAACTTCAATCTCCTCATCATGCTTGGCAACAATGGCATTCGTTTGCTCCTTACACATAGCGAGAATCGCCCTATAACGCGCTGTAGTTTCCTTGGTTCCCAAATTGAAAGCCTCTTCCAAAGATGAACCGTAATCACTTTCCATAGGATGTTTGAGTTTCAAGTCTCTGTTGTATGCCATCTACACTTGTTTTTCTGCATATTCATAATGAAATCTATGTTTAAAATATGAATAGATGATGTATACACTACACGAAAGAATACTACCTTCATAGTTAAGGTTTAGATATAGATAATGATTTGATAACAGTAAAATAAGTCTCAATTAGTTAGATCATCAAAAATCTCATAAAACTATTAGACCAAATGTTCTACAAAATATAAGCATGAAAACTAAACTTCAAACGAAATAAGATCTAACCCTAGGAAAATGATCTACCTGTATTGTTCAACAAAATACATGATATAAACTTACACAACCGAGATTTGGAGAGACCAAATGAAGAAGAATGTAGATATTAAGGTTCTAAGAAAAAATATCAATGAAAAGTCTTATATATAAAATAATTTTCTACACTTATAACGTTTGAGTTGAACAATAGAGACTCTTAACACCCTTATATTTTATTTGGAACTTATTATATTAATATATTCGTATGAGAAAGCCCAACGACAATATGTTGTGCTTTCTAATTTCTTAAATATTTTATTAAAAAAATCTGCCCATGAATATTTTTCATCGGTTAAGACAACATCAATCTATTTTTTCATTTATAAATATGTGGTGGATACTATTATCTCGGTCCATATGTTTACAACTAATATATAATTTAAAATAATATTAAAGAGTGTGAGCAATATATTTCCATGTAAGTATGTTTGAAATATTAACATTCTAGTAATTTAGATCTACATTATTAAAATAGTAAATCTCTTTTTAAGTCCCCTTGAAATGCTTTAATAGTGAGAACATTTTATTCAAAGAACCAATAAATAAAATATAATAGGCCATATACTTGAGAGGTATGTATGAGTTCTTCATGCTCTATTTAGTTGATTAAGAAAGGGGAAAAATACATCGTGTTGGTGAGAGAAGATGCTCATTGGCCAAATAAGTAGATGGTATGATGAAATTAGCATTTAGCATTGATGATAGAGAACTAGTTTACAACTATCCTGGTTTTACTCATGAACATGTTGATCGGACGTCTCCCATGCTCACTACTAGGGAACTATCAGGCCATTGGGATTATGATAAACCTGGGATGTTTCTGTCTCTATTTGAAAGAATAGATGCTAACGTGTCATTTGCTTACTAGTGCTCCAAAATAGAAGAACCAGTGTTTATAGTCTCAATAGATGGATCAAGAACAAAGTGAAGATGAGATTATTGTTTTTAGCAATATGCAGCTTGGAGCTTCTATAATGAAATACATTTTATTGCTCGTGAGTGGCCAATTAATGATTAGTTGTGTGTTGACATGTAATTTTCTATACTTTTACTAAATTAAATAAAATATATTTTAACATTTTTAACATTATATGTACACTTAATTACTATGTCATCAGCATCTATATTGAAAAAATAATGAACTCAACAAAACTTTAAATATATTATATTATACGTTAGTCTATAATAAGAGGATTTTAAAAGGAAAATCATTGCCAAAAACTTGAGTACTAACATATATACATACGGAGTAATCAATCATAAAATCACTATTAAACCAATGTTGGATCGAATTCGAATTTAGCACATAGTCCTCCGTATGTGATCATTATTTTTTCTGAACATTGATACAGTTTAAATCTTTTAGAGACTATGTTAAAAGATGTCAGTAATATTAAAATGGTTTAGAATTTAACCTTGCTCAATATAATTTAATCGTCATAAACGCAAAGCTAAGAAGGTTTTATGGTTTTAGTTAGCTCCATCTTTTCATATCCAATACTCGCACAAGCTGTTCTGAAGCTTCACATTCCAACTCACACCCACCATGTAGTATTATTGGTGACATACGTATAAGATAAATGTTAATTTTAAATATAAGTTTATTTGACATTCATGAGTTACTTATTCTAAGAATAGTAATTGACTTTCATCTATCAGCTTAAAAATTAATTTTAGTTAGAGGTACACCAAAAATATCATCATAAGGACCATCCACATATTTAATTAAAGTTCCAAATGTAGTAACAAATCCAAACAAGTCCAGAAAAGTCGATAATTATTAGGACATAAAAGTAAGTTAATAATACATGACATATTAATTCCTTATAAAAACCAGAAGAATAACCAGATGGAAATACATACTGATTGGATAAGTTTTTTCGAAATTCATTTGGAGAAGTTTTTGGAATGGAACACATAAAAACATTGGGTTTTCGGTAAGTGAAAACCCATAAAATACATGTGTACGTTCGAAAAATTTGATGTGGAATTCATGTAGAGTATTCCTTATCAAACTAACGCATGGTGTCACTTGGAATCGTATGAATACCCCTCCATTGATCTTCATCGAAATATCCGAATTAATGCTTATCAATCAAATTATTAGGGATTGTAATTTCGATTCTGCAACCGTAATAATCCATGATCATAAAATGAAATTTCTAACACAATAACCCACCGAAAAAGAAACACTAAACATAAATTATAACTTACATTTGGGTCAGCCACAATAAGATGTCGTTCTTTAAGATTATGAGGAGTTATAGTTTCCCATACTCATAGTATTTTTTCTCACACTTCGACATTGTTCAATAATTCAGTGAGATCTGAAATTAGGCTATTTTTGTGTGCCATTAAATTCGTTTTTAGACTTTGAAAACGCCTCTGTAGTTTCTTTATGAGTGAGAAAGAATAATATTTTTGAAGCTTTGATAGAGGTGTTTGATATGATATTTTTGAACGGTTTTAACTTTTTAAATAGGATATTAAAATGATGACAAAACTTTTTATTTTCAGCGAGTACTAATGTTGACATCATTACGAAGACAATGACTTAAAACTGGATTTCACTTATTATATACATGTTTATTAAATGAATATTTGGAGATAAATTGAAAATCAAATTGTACCTAGCAATATCTAATTCAATATATATTAACTTTCAGATTAATAAGTAAATTTTAATAATAGATATTACGAACTATATTTTCCTTCATCATATTAATAAGAAGACATCAAAACATCAATAATATTTTATATATAGTTTTAAGGGGTTTAAAGTGGACCCTCACTTTCACTGAATAAAGTTATTAAAATTATTACAGACCAGATACATTAAAAACTTCATTAATCCATGATGGATTAGTGATGAATCTAGAACATCCTCCTTTGTCTATAATTCTTGACGTAATAGTAAGAATATCAAACAATGGAGAAACTTCATAAATAACATAATATAGTACATAATTTTGTACAAACCTCCTAACCCTACAAGAAAACGTGACTTTAACAAAGAAGAGTTACAATGAAATTATTTTGTCGTAAATGTACAATCCTATTACTAGGACTTTACGAAGAAATCCACTTTTGTAGTAAATTCCTTGTAATTTTACGACAAGATCTATCGTCGTAATCGACATGTACTATTACAAGGACTTTACGACGAAACATATTCCCTTTATATTTGGTGAAAACGTGTTCGAAGTGTAATTTTAAAAAGTAGATTCGTTGTAAAGCATACGTGAGATAGTTGTAAAAGACAAGCAAACACTTTCCTTGTAAATTCATTGTTATATTTTCACCTACTATATTCAATTTTTTTCTATATATGTCCATTCTAATAAAAACAAACCACGCAAACGAAAAAAAAAAGAAAAGAATTAAAAAAAAAATGTTGGATGGTAGAAATATTTACGAGTTATGGAGTTGGATTTATACGCACAAGGATTTTGATGGTAGAGTGACGGATGCATTTCTCAGGGGGCTAGAGACATTCATGTACCAGGCGGGCAGTACACCAATCACACATGAAAGTTGTAAGATGTTCTATCCTTGTCAGAAGTGCATGAATTCAAAATTTGCCTGTAATGAAACTATATGTAATCATTTATTAAACATAGGCTTTACACCACATTCCTATATTTGGTTTCAGCATGGAGAGGGTTATGGTGGAAATGAAGCTAGTGGTAGTAATAGTAATTTTCAGGATGCTGGTAATAGTCAATAACCATATCATTTTCATAATTAATATAATTACCATAAAGAGAAGCAAATGCTAGATCATGATAGGGTTCATGACATGATTATTGATGCATTTTTACTTGAAACCACTACAACAATAGCTTATGAAACTAAAAATGTTGAAGATCCTAACTTAGATGCAAAAAGGTTTTATGAGATGTTAACTGATGCAAATCAACCAATCTATCCTGGTTGTAGAGAAGGTCTCTCTAAATTGTCTCTAGCAGCTAGGATGATGAATATTAAAACAAATCATAATTTAACTTAGAATTGCATGAATGCATGAGCCGAATTGTTTAAAGAGTATTTTTCATAAGACAACATGTTAGCTGAATCTTATTATGAGATTCAGAATTTTTTTTATAGTCTTGGGTTGCCTTTGGAGATGATAGATGTTTCATCGACAACTGCATGATCTACTGGAGAGATGATGAGAAGTTAGAAGAGTTTCATTTCTGCAAGAAACCACGATTCAAACCGCAAGGATGTGGGAGGAATAGGTATCGTACCAAAGGATGTGGTACCTACAAATTATAAACAGGTTGAAAAAGATTATATCAATCTAAGAGATCTGTTGGAGCGATGAGATGGCATGATGAACATGTCAGAGGGATGGTGAGGTCGCTCATCCGTTAGATTCAAGAGTGTGGAAACATTTTAACACGGTACACCTAGATTTCACTAGGAATATTTGGAATGTATATCTTAGATCATGCACATATGGATTTAGTCCATTTGGAATGTCTGGGAGGCGATATTCTTTGTGGCCAGTCAATCTTACGCCGTACAACCTGCCACCGGAGATGTGCTTGGAACAAAAAATTATATTCTTGACCATATTAGTCCATGGTCCGAAGAATCCAGAATGGTCGCTAGATGTCTTTATTCAACCATTGATACAAGAGCTGACGGATTTGTGGTTAGCAGGGGTGAGGATGTATGATTGTTCCTTGAAAAACAATTTTACGATGCGAGCAGTTCTGCTATGGACTATAAGTGACTTTCCTACTTACAGGATGTTGTCTAGATGGAAAACACATGGAAGGTTATCTTGTCCATATTGTCTTGGAATGACAGATGTTTTTCAACTGAAGTATGGTAGGAAGACATGTTAGTTTAATTGTCATCGTCGATTTGTTTCCCTTACCCATCCATACCGAAGAAAAAAATGTTTCTTAGGTACAAAAGAGTTGTGAGAGGCACTCCTCCTCCATATTTAAGTGGAGAACAAATCAAAAAGCAAATTGATCACAATGGAGCTTTGGAAACTGTTCTTATTGGAGGAAACTGACATATTCATGCAAATATGCCTGGTCGCTCACAATTGACACAAGAAGAATATATTTTGGGAGCTATCTTACTGGAAGGATCTTCTTTTGCGCGTGGCAATTTCGTGGTAACACCTTACTATTAAATTTGTCCTAATACAAAACACGCACGTGGTACTTTTGTCGTAATACCTTACTAGTAAATTCGTCGTAGTCAAAAACACACGCGCGGTAGTTTCGTCGTAATTGAAAACACGCGTGTGGTACTTTTGTCATAAAATTATGAAAAATTTACTAGGACCACAAATTTCTATATATACCCGAAGATCAATCACGAGGCAAGCCTTGTGTATTCCTCTCAACCTTCTCTCTGTAGTTTAAGGTATGTTTTCTTTTTTTTAGGTTAGGTAGTAAATAGGTGGTTAGATTAGGGACCGTAACTTTATTCCATGATTACATTAAGTTAATTTAAAAATGAATATATATATATATATATTTTAATTTAGATGGCACCTAGGAGACAGCCACCCACTTATTCTGAGATGTTTGCACCCGGTTCTGGGACATGTACTTCAGCTCCATCATCTTCTTCAGATCCGGAGGCGGTCCCCGAGTCACAAACGTGTCAGGGACATTCTTGGGTTCCTCCTCCTTAAGCAACCCAGATACACCATCCGATGCCTCCACCTCCTCATCCATACGAGGCGCCTCTACCGGCTCCACATCCTGCCCCAACAACCGGAGCTCATCCGGATTTGCTTGTCCCTCCATCTGCACCCTACACTACTTATACAGTGTATGATCTTTTTGCTCAGCCTGACGAGGAGGTCGGAAGATTCTAGACCCCGATACCCCAGGGGTACTTATTGGTAAGTTTTTTAATTTTATTAATTTAAAACGTAACATTACTCATTCTAACAAATTCATATTATTTTCAGGTTTAGAGTCTATAATTGTGTTAGACGAAGCATTTCTGACACGATCAATGGTTATTTCACCGAGCCCTATCCGAACTGGAGTATGACTCCCAAGTACATTAGGACCACGTGGCTCAAATGTTTTGCAGTAAGATTTTTTAGATTTTTAAATTTATTTATTTAATAATTAATTATTATTTTAATTTATTCTAATTCATTTTTTTTTTGTTTGTTTCAGCATAGGTGACACTGGTCCTTAGCAATCAATAAGAGGGTTAAGGCGGAATTTGTTGCTAGAGAAATGATCTTCATTTGCAACACCGTCTAAGATTGGAAGGTCAAGTGGGAGTACTACTAATATGATGCGAAACCCACTGAGCTCACGAAGGATGTGTGGGATGGACTCATCACCTTTTGGAAGCTACCCGGCTCGATCCGTAAAGCCATCAATTGCCCTGCTTCCTGTAGGACAAAGGATGCGGATGGTAACTTTCGCTTGCTTCATACAACCGGGCAAAACCCTCACGCTGGAACTCATATACGAGTTGAAAGTTTTATTAATTTTTCTGTTTATTTTCATTTTTCTTATTATTATCTTATATCAAATAATAAATTTAAATTTTATTTCCTTTTGTAGGCTAAAAAGACCGGAGTGATGTCATCTCTATCTGATCTATTCAAGATCACTCACCAGAGAGCGAGTGGGAGTTTTGCAGATCAACGGTTAGAGAAGCTATCGACATGGCTACTCGGGTTGAAGAGCGCGAGACGCAACTAACCCAAGAGTCTACCGATGTATTACCCGTCAAATTGTCTACACCGCAGGTGGACATGATCTTCGAAGAGGTAAAATTTTAGAATATTTTAAATTTTAATTTTTTTTATAAAATTAATTAAATTAATATGTTTTTAGGTGGCTCCAAGAAAGAAGGGGCAGAAGATGGAATTGAATCCGTCAATGGCTTCCCAAAGGCGACTTCATCTTACTCGTCGAGCCAGGATAAGGAGAATGATCAGCTGAAGGCTCAAGTGGACGACCAGCAGGTTCTTTTGCAATCCCTAGAGGAACTTCTTGACGTTATGGCGGTTGGAAACCCGGTTTTACAGAGACCATTGGAGGAGAGACGTTAGAATCTCAGTGGAAAATCTCCTCTCTCTGATAAGATGTACGAGCCTCAAGACTCAACGGGAGGGAACAATACCTCAAACAACTACTTCGACAATGTCGACCTCCCATAGGTTAGGTTTTATTTTAATTATTTTAAATTTGTAAATATTATAAATTTCTATATATATATTTTTTCATATTTAAAATTATTTTAATAATGAATATTTTAATATAATTTTATTAAAGTTTTTTTTTATAATTTGATTATAATTCCATGTAAAATCTTCATAATATAGACAAGGAATTTACAAGGAAGAAGTTGTAAAGTCCTCATAAAACTTTACAAATAATTTACATGGAATTACTTGTGAATTCTTCGTAATATATTACGAGGAATTAACAAGGTATACCATGTAAATTCGTCGTAAATAATACAAGTCTTTAATGTATACTTTATTAGGAAATATTACGAGGCATTTACAAGGACTATTACTAGGCAATTACGACGAATATTTCCCTTGTCTATTACGACAAAACTATTTTGTAGTAAATGTTACAACGGTGTTTCGACGAATCGTGCATTACGACATGCGTTTTACAACGAAACACGATTCCTTGTAATTCATCGTAATGGCCTTATTATGACGAATTTACAAGGAATTGTGCCCTCGTAATAGGCGCATTTTCTTGTAGTGTAAGTTGTAGTTAAATCGCCAAAACATCAGAGTAAAAATATGTTTTAAGGCCATTGGTCCACCTCTGCGAAGTTTTGAGTGTAAATTTCCATAGCAATAACTCTAGAGACTTGGGACTGGAGCTCTACACCACTAATAATTTCAAAAATAACATTAGTTGAAACCAATAGTATTATGACAAATTAAATGGCAGCACACAATTAAATTAAAAAATTCTATCAATAAGATCATACCTTGCATCCTTTATCTTGAAATCAACAAAAGGTGCATAAACCAAAAACAAAATCATGTGGTGAGTCTTGAGTATAATAAGGCAGTTGAACACACATTAGGATTCCTACCAAGTATACAGCGGTAGACGAAAAATCATACATGGATGTTTTACAAGAAACGTCAATCCAATCCACCATAGTTTGGTCAACGAATTTGATTTGGAACCTGTTGTTGGTATTTCTTGTATCTCCATCATTAGGAACCACTTTAAATTTGTGGACTACTCTCCATTCATCCTCTGCGTAACGAAGAACCTCATACTTTTGAAATATGTTTTGGGTATAGTTTCTTCGATTCTACATCCCTTTGTTTATACAGAGTTTATTTGAAAACACATGATATTATGATCTAATAATAACTTAAATTACTCCTTGTAAGTGTTAGAATAAATCAAAATTTGAAACTTACATCTTGATCAGCAATGATGAGATGAATTTCAGATGTTTTCGCGATTGTATTTGTTTCCAAAGCTCTCAGTATTTTCGCACAAATTTCAAACTCTGAAAACCTTTCACTAAAATCTGAAAGTCGAAACGAAGTTATGGTTCTTCTTTCCCTTTTTTCTGCTGAGGTTTTTAATGTAAGGATTGTGATGAATATTTAGTATTTATGGTGCCATAGTTGAAAAGGAATATTTAATATCCTATTTATAATATATTTTGAAGAAGATGTTAAATATTATATGTTAATACTTTAATTAAAATTTCAGTTAATAAAGCATACAATTATATTAATATTTTAATTTGACAATGATCATACACTTTTCAAATTATTACAAAATTTTGATAACTTTTTTTTATAACAATCAAATTTTGAATTGATTATTTGAAACTTTTGAAATGATGATAAAAAATATTCCAAAACTAAATAAACAAGAATACATGTAATCAAACTAAACTGGAACAAAATAATAGATTGTGAAAAATAAAATCTCGAACTGCTTTCTTTTTCTTTTGTTCGATCATGTCAAACAATAAAAACATATTCCAACATATATTGTGAAAATCATTATATATATAATTTGAATATATTTACCATTATTGTTTTGAACGTTGTAACTGCTTCAATTAATGGATTGAACTTTATCTCAGAGCATCTTTGAATGTTGTAATTTGTCTATATTCCCTTATATATTGTATACAAATATGAACCATTGAATCACACTGTTAATATATATATATATAAAATATATATTGGAATAAAATATGATCTTTATTTATCTACCCGTCGAGGACTTCAATCTTTCAGAACCGTAGCACGCAGATGACTATGTAATCCACATAAGATGACCAGAAGTTGTTCACATGTTATGATATTTTCCATATGCAACACAACTGATTCGATTGAGGCTAAAGTAATGAATGCAACACAACTGACTCGATTGGATCCCCGTTTAATACACAAAACTTTGCCTATTAAATACACAAACTTTTGAAATTTTCAGATTATACACACTTTTTAGACGGCGTCAACTACATTTAATGGAAGTGATGACGACGTTATTTTTTAACGAAACAAGTGTTTAACTTGCATAAAGAAAATTTCTTAGAAATGCATGAACTAATTTTCATTTGCTAATAAATACTAACTATTTTGCATCCCGGTTTAATACACGAACTAATTTTTGGTTTTCATTAAATACACAAACTTTTAAATTTTCTCATTTTACACATCGATTTAGATGACGTCAACTATGTTTAACAGAAGATGATGTATTTAAATTTTGAAAAGCACGCTCACTCTCAGTCAAAACCTCTCAAATTGATTGAACCCTAATTCAAGTTAATTTCAATTCGAGTTTGACACCATAATCTGTTTTAACCTCTTTAATTCTCCATTTTTTATGTTTTTTCTTCAAATTAATTTCCTTTTATATTGTTTCAAAGTGAAGTCGATTTCCATGTCGTGAAAAAGGACAAAGAAAACTAGGTAATATTAAAGAGTTTTCTTCGTCAATTTTCACGACATGGAAATCGACTTCACTTCGAAGCGATATAAAGGAATATTATAGTGAAAAAAAAAAGAAAATGTAATGGAGAATAAATAGGTTGGAACAGATTATGAGGTCAAACTCGAATGAAACTAACTTGAATTAGGGTTCAATCGATTTGAGAGGTTTTGACTGAGAGTGGACGTGTTTTCACTGTTTAACCACATCATCTTATGTTAAACATAGTTGAAGTCGTCTAAATCGATGTTTAAAATGAGCAAATTTAAAAGTTTATGTATTTAACGAAAAACAAAAATTAGTTTGTGTATTAAACGGAGATCCAAAATAGTTAGTGTATTTATTAGAAAATGAAAATTAGTTCATGTATTTTTAAGGAATTTTCTTTATGCAAGTTAACACGTGTTTCGTTAAACAATAACGTTTTCGTCACTTCCGTTAAATGTAGTTGAGGCCGTCTAAGAAGTGTAAAATCTGTGAATTTCAAAAGTTTGTGTATTTAATAGGCAACACAAATTAGTTCGTGTATTAAACAAGGAGTCAAAATAGTTCGTGTATTTTATTAGCAAATAAAAATTAGTCAGTGTGTTTTTAGGGATTTTTCCCAATATATATAGGAATCATATGTTTGAATTAGCGATATAAAAAAAATATCACTTAAAATTTACACTTACTTGATAACAGGTAATGAAAAAGGTATTAAATTTATAGGTTTGAAATATTCAGTTTCAATTTGGTTAAATTTCCACTGTAGATTTCTAATAGATTTAAGAGTACCTAATATGTCTAAAGTTGTAGAACAATAACTATATAATTTTATTCATTTTAACATAATAGAATTAAAGAAAAATATGAAAAGGATAGAGTTCTAACCAAATGAAAATTTGGGATGAATATAATCCCCTTTTTAAGTCACTATATTTTACGAATGATAATATTTGGGGTGTCACTTCTGGAAATATAAATTCAACACGAGTAGTAGCACCAAGAAGAAATTAGATAGTCTAATCCAGTAGAATGGGCTACTTCAAAATTAGATAGTCTAACCCAGCAATGCTGATTAAGCATACAATAAAATTACGCATTAAAATTTTTTTCAGAGTTGATTGAATCATTTGCCCCTATATGAACAAATGATTACCAAATTTGCATAATATATAATATAAATTTTAGGTTACTCGCGTAAGCTATTTGAACGATACTCACATTTCTATCCATCAATATCATTTCACAATTGTAACCAAACATTCTGTTCTGCACGGTCCATTTTTGTACTATTTGAACTCTTCGTGAAACTTTGAAAGATTGTGAGTTCAACCCTTGGAGGAAAACTATAGCTTCCGTGATAATTTTGTAATCAATCGAAAAAATAACAACCTTCCATCTATACATGAAAAATTAAGGCAAATACCAAATGAAATCTAAATAATATATATAATATCTTAACATCTAAATTTCGTATATTGGATCAAAAATCTCCACAAGAAATTCGGAAATTTTATTAATTATAAATATACAGATAACTGTATTTATTATAACTTACAATTTAGTATCATTTTCAACTATATAACTACTAAAAAGGAAATGTAATATACATAAATCAAAGTTATGAGGAAATTTTTTAAAATACACATTAATGTGTTGAAAATACCAAAGTGATAATTAATATGAAAATATATATTAATTGCTAATATATTTTTAAAAGGAAAATGTGAGGAAATGTTTTAATATGCATTTAATGTGTTGTATCTACAGTAATATATTATGTATTAAAATAGTTGATTGATAAGGTTTCCTTTGGAAATATGTTTTTTTTAATGAAACAATTTACCTATCAACTTTCATCGATTTGACAACCTGGTGATTTATTGCATACATCAATAGATATAATCATGACAGTATATGCTTAAACATGTAGTTGATTTTCTGATGAAAAGTATTTTCGGTAAACTTTGTTCGTCTTTGTAATTATTATTAGAGATACTACAACTTAGGTATAATTAATGTTACATATGATAGCTATTGGAAAATATATATTATACTCTCTATGTATAATATATAAAGGTATGGAAACCAGTGTATTAACCAAAAAATAGTAACATGATGATTTATAGTTCTAATTGATGAAGCATAACGAAATTTAATAGTCTGATATTTTCCAAACGAAACTTTAAGAGAATTCAACGTTTACAAATACATAATCACTCATTATGAAGAATCAGGGCTGTTTTTTGACATGTGCAGACTGTGCACTTGCAGAGAGCCTACTATTTTTGAAAAAGAAACTCTTAGACTTTAGGGTCTTAGAATCTTGATTTCTTATATAAAAGAGCCCTAATTTTTTTTTTGTGCATGAAAAGTTCTTCAAAATTTTTATTGTGCAGTGGGCCTACATATGGTTTGAGCCGGGCCTGTAAGAATAAAATATAAAATTGTAAATCAAATATGTAGGGGTACATAAATAACAGTCAAGTATTCATATAGATGAATGTAATAGTAACCTCATCAAATGTAAACATCAATATTCAAATCATTTAAAAAAGTTCACAACTTAAAATATAAAAACCTAATAGAAGACTTAGCTTTCAAGAAGAGAGCTGATATTTTGTATATCATAAGAACATCTCTATTTATAGAATAAATCTTTGATTTATATTCATTCTTCTATGTTATAAGAAGAATATAAAACAGAGAAGTTTATGAAAATTTACATTTCAAATGATGAAATATATAATGAAGTTCCCATTTTAAATTAACATTGTCTCTTCGTATACTATTGGCATTTAAAACCATTTAAAGGTTCAACAAACATTTCGTATCGGTCTAAAATAATAAAAACACTATAAATCGCTTCAAACTGCTATAAACCTCTAAAATTCAAACATTGTTCCAGCTAGCGGTTGCGGGAGGGTAATTTTTTTTTTTTAAATTATATAAAATAAAAATAAAACTATTCAATTAAAATTTTAAATTGAAATAATGAAGATACCAAGATATATATATATATATATATTAATATACATTATAAAAATTTTAAAAATATATTTTCTATCATTTAAAAATAATATAGTATAATTTTATAAATAATTTTTTTTTAGATTTTTTATAATAATATGATTTTTAATATTTTTATAATTATATAAAATGTAAATATTGTTAATTTATTATTTAACCACTTCTGCAGTTGGTAGTTAACCCGTCATAAGTATTCCGCAAACGCAACAGTTTTTAACTGATGTACCAGTCGTCCAAATCTCTTAATAATGCTTAAAACCGCAACCACCCGTATTTGTAAACGCCCGTAACCGCAACCGCAAATGATGCGGTTAAACCAGCCAGACCGTAATATAAAACTACTTTTATTGGTTAATTACAATTTTCGAATGTTGAGAGTGGTATCAAAGTTCTAATGGCTAACTAAATCAAAACCAAAACATCATAGGGTAACTTACATTGAACTAACCTTTACACTTAGGGGCTGACTTGTGTAACCGTGGCGGTTTGCGGATGCGGGTAGTTGCGGTTTTATGCGTTATTAAGAGATTTGGACGACGGGTAAAGCGCTTAAATTTTTTTGCATTTGCGGGATACTTATGACTGGTTAACTACTAAATGCAGAAGTGGTTAAATAATAAATTAGTAATATCTATATTTTATATAATTATAAAAAATATTTAAAATCATATAATTATAATAAATATAAAAATTATATTTATAAAACAATACTATTAATTTTTTAAAAAATTGTAGTAATATTTTTCTTCAAAGTTTTATAATATAAATTAAAAATTTAAGATATATGTTTTAGTATTTCTATTATTTCAATTTATAATTTTAACTGAATACTTTTTATTTTTTATTTCTACAGTTTTTTTACAAAAAATAATTTACCCTTCCGAAAACCGCAAACACTAGCTGGAACCAGCTTTTAAATTTTAGAGGTTTATAGCGGTTTGAAGCGATTTATGGCCTTTTCTATAATTGTTGCAAAACACCGACAACTGCTACCAACCGCAAAAGCTACGTTTGCGAGTGGTAGCTGGAAAACCAGTCATGCCCATAATAAATTGATTGTGAAGAATTTTCATAGTTTGAGTTGTGAAACATTTTACAAAAATAATATTAAGATCAATGGAGTAAAGGTAATAAAAACATCATGAATATTTGAATTATTTTTTTCATAGGACATGTATGAACAATTTATTTGTAAAGGTAATCAAAAATACACCATATTTGACAACTAAATTTTTATGATAAATAAAATTAATAGCAGAAAAAAATATTATTGGAACAATACATGAAAATAACTATTTGTAAAAATGCAAAATCTTATACTTTCGCAATCTTCGCGTAAGTTTAAAGAAAGGGCGTGATATTTTTCTCCATAAATTTTGAAAACATATGGACCACAAACTTTCTTGCTCACTTTCGGAATCATTTCCTTCTTACTCCTTTGGTAAATATCTGCTTAATGGTCAGTTAGCTTAATATTTGCTTGATTTTTGTAGTATTTTACATTCTTCTTCATTAATATACAAAGACATTAATATAAAAAAAAATTTATACAAATTTGAAAATAAAAAATTAGGTAAATAAATATGTAAAAAACAACAATCAATAGAATGGTGATAAGTCAATATTAAGGGAAATTCAAAGGCCACACTACAGGAAATGTGGGTAGTATTAGCGGACGAAAAACGCTATGCGTCTAAAATCATAGCGCTCCATTCCACGCTCTGACAGCGCCTGTTATAATAGGTCTGACACTTTTAATAGCGTTATTCGGATATGCTATAGTTAACGATACAACAATAGCATTATTTGTTATGTAATTGTTGATATTTATAATAACGTTGTATAATTGTTATTAAAAGCTATTAATTTTATTTTTCCTGCTAGGATAGATAGCAAATGTTTCGTGTTATTAATTAGCCATAAATTTATTAATAATAATTACAGTTTTGTTTTATAATTTTAATTTAAAATGTAATTCAAATATTTTAATAATAAAAATTAAATTATTAAAAATTCCAATAAAAAATTTAATTATTCCAAAACCCATAAACATTAACTTGTTCATACAAACCACAGCACAACTTGTTCATACAATCCAATATCAATCTACCACTAATAAACCTTCACAATCATCTCTAACATAAGAACTATCATCATCAGAAGAATCATCACCCAAATCATCGACTTCTTGGATAGGCAAAGGTTCACCAACTAAATCCTCTTCTGTTTCCAACTCATGATAACCTCTAGGTGGTGCTCTCATAACAACATACCAATTTGAATTATCATCTTCCTTAGAGTAGAAAACCTGTTTCGCTTGAGAAGGTAGAATGAATGGATCTTTCAAATAGGCTGCTTGGTTCATGTGAAGGTTAACAAGAGTGAAGCCATCTTCTTCCTTCACACCATTCACTGTGTTGGCCCAGTTGCATCTAAACAGCGGCACTTTGAACATGTGGTAGTCCATAAGCAAAACCTCCTTTATGACTCCATAATATGTAATCATATCAGCGACTTGTCTTGTATCTCGAGCACTTGATCTACACATGCTAAATGCTTCATAAGTTACTCCACTGTTTTGTGTCTTCCGCTTGACCGCATCTGTATGAAACCGTTGCCCATTAATGATGAAACCTTTATGTGCTAAAGCAACATTTCTTGGTCCAAATGCCAACCACCTTATCTCCTTAGAATGACTATTTGGTGAGTCTGAATGAACCTGCCACAGAAAATTAGAATATGATCAACCAACAAGCTAACCAGTCATCAAAATACAAGCTAACCAGTCATTACAATAATAATCAAGAAAAGAAGATAGAGTTTGAAACCTTTTTTTTAAGCCATTCTGGAAAGTGCTCAGTGTGATTTTTCCATAACAAAGTTTCATTTCTAGAATATCGAGCATCATTAGCTTGTAACTCTTCCAAATGCATACTGGTTTGACATTAAATAAAAATATATGAAAATGAAATTATAATTTCAAGTAGATGAAACTTAAAGAATAACTTACTCAAGAAAAGGATCCAAAGATGCCATGTTCATTAGGACATAACGATGTGCAATGTCTCTATCTTTATATGAAGGTACCCTTCTGCAGAGGTCGGCCTTCAACCACCATTCTGCCAGCCTCCATATCCTCATTACGATTAACTGTTTCTTGAACTGGTACTGAATCTTTAAGAAACTCTAAACAAAATGCAACGCATTCTCCAGCTAAATACCCCTCAGCCATACATGCTTTTGGCCTTCCATGATTCTTAACAAAAGCCTTTAGTGTTTTCATGTACCTATAACTCATACAAGAAATATGAATATTAGTCAAACATCATTGCAGAAAATACACATATTGAAGCAAATGAGAACATCAAACCTTTCAAAGGGATACATCCATCGGAAGTGTACTGGTCCTCCCAAACGTGCCTCTTTTGATAAATGTATTGGAAGGTGGAACATGATATCAAAAAGGGATGAAGGGAAGAAGCGCTCCAGTTGACACATGTTTCCACAAACTCTGTCTCCATTGATATAAGCTTCTTCGGTTCAATTATGCGCTGACACAACCTGTTGAAGTAACTGCATAATCTATTTATGGCTATCCTAGGACCCCTATGTAACAACCCTCTTAATGCAGCTGGTAATAAGTTCTGTACTAGAACATGATGATCATGCGACTTCAAACTACCAATATTTGGAGGGTTAACTGACACACTATTCGTAATATTACCACAATAACCACCAGGACCTCTAAACTTAGATAACCTTTGGCATAAAATGGTTTTTTCTTTCTTAGATAACCAATAGGCAGCTGGAGGTAAGTATGTTTTCTTTCCCCTCACCTCTGTGTGCAAGTGTTTTCTGATTCCAATATCTTCTAAGTCTTTTCTTGCTTTCAACCCATCTTTTGACTTAGCACTTTGCATCAAGAGAGACAATATAGCATCCGACACATTCTTCTCTACGTGCATAACATCAATATTGTGACGAACAGGCAACTCCTAACTCATTAAAAGAAGAAACCGTTAGGCAAATTCATATACAACAATCTTATAATTAAGGTAGACTATACTTTACCTTCCAGTAAGGTAGTTCAAAGAATATTGATCTCTTCTTCCACCGCCATAGATCATTTGATTCTTCACACTCTCCTTCTTGAACCATCTCATCATCTTCCAACTCTGGTCTTCTCCTTTTTTTCTCCTTCTCTAGAGGTCTTCCAAAATCATTCCTAAGAGCTTGTAGTGTCTCATATATCTCAGCGCCAGTTTGTATCCTGTTCGCATTCCCTTCCTCTACTGTGTTGTCGAACCAAGCTTTTTTATATCTGTAACGATGGCCATGCGGTAGTCTCTTTCTATTTCCCATGTAGACAAACTTGCGGCTGAACTTAAGCCACCTAGAAGGTGTATCCTTTCCACATACATTGCATGCTTGTTTGCCCTTCACTTTACATCCAGACAAGGTTCCTAAGGCTGGATAGTCACTGATACTCCAAAGCAGCATGGCTCTAAGATTGAAGTTCTCCTTCGCAAATGAGTCATACACTTCAATACCCTCAGCCCACAAATATCTCGAATCGTCTATCAGTGGTGCTAGGTAAACATCAATGTTATTACCAGGAGCTGTTGGACCAGGGATCAACAAAGTGAGCATTATATTTTCAGCCTTCATACATATAGTTGGAGGCGTGTTATAGTTCACTAACAACACTGGCCATGTGATGTGATTTGTGTTTTGCATGGAGAAAGGGATCATCCCATCTGTAGAGATCCCAAGTCGAAGATTCCTTGGATCAACAACAAAGTCTGGCCATTTAGCATTCACTTGTGCCCAAGAGATAGAATCAACGGGGTGTCGCATTGTACCATCTTCAGTGGCATTGGTATAGTGCCAACGCAGATCTTCAGCCATCCTTGTTGATCTAAACATCCTCATAAACCTGTCCTTGATTGGAAAATATCTAAGGACCTTTGCCGGAATCCCCACCTTTATCTCATTACTCTGCTTATCCTTTTCCCATCTTGAAACTTTGCATCTTGGACAGATTTCGAGCTTCTCATACTCCTTCCTATACAATATGCAATCATTCTTGGAAGCATGAATGTTCTCGTAGCCAAACCCGAATATTTTCAGAAATTTCTTGATTGCAGCTAAACTCTTGGGAAGAACATTGTCTTCGGGTAGCATTTCGTCAAGTAAAACCAACAGCTGATCAAAGTCGTTCTCCGACGCACCACTTTTAACCTTGAATTTGTAAAGTCCCATGATTGCTGAAACCTTCGTGTGTTTGATACAATCCGAGTACAATGGTGTTTGAGCTTCTCTTAGCTTCTTCTTAAATTCAGTTTCCTCAGGTGCTTCGTCATCATCATTTGTCTCATCTTCATTCGTCTGATTTGGACCACCATCCATCGAGAATATTGTCTGCAACAAATCAAATGCCTACGTTTGATATTGAAGACCATTGTCTTCTGCATAATCTCTTTTTCGCCATGAATTCTCCAACAAGAACTCTTATACTTCTTATCCATATCCCTAATCACCAGATGCTCCACTATTGTATCTAATAACTGATGGCTAAGGTTGCGGCAGTCTCTACAAGGGCATAGTATTTCAGACAGATTTCCCAATCTTCTTGCTGAAGATTTCACGAAATTAGTTGCTCCTTCTGAGTACTTGTGACTATTCCTACAAGAATCAGACAAAAGTACTTAGCTCGATTGATTTTAGGTCTTACCAAAAAGGAGAATACAAGTGAGCTCGATTGATTTACCTGGGCAGCCAAATCCACGTCTTATCCATTTGCTTTCTTTCAGATACAAGTGAGATCGAGAGAAGAGCTGTTGAGACAAAGGATTTAGGGTTTGTTCTTGCTCGCGAGACAGAACAAGTGAGTTGTGTTCTGAAAATTTTGGCCGCCAAAATGAACGGTTCAGATCAAAGCTTTCCTTACAAAATCAATGGTTTACGATTAATCCTACTCCATTAAGAAAGAACGGCTCAGATCAAAGTATGTGACACAGATCCCTCGGCGTGTAACTGGCCACGTCATCAATCCTCGAGTTTACTTCTCATTGGCTTAGAGTATTAATTTCGTTTCAAATCAGAAAATTAACATATAAAATAGGTTATTAAGAAAAAAAAATTAAATTAAATCTTAAAAAATGTTTTATGATCATTCCAATTTAACGAATATTTTTTTTTTTTATAAATATAAATATTTTATATGAGGTTTCATAAATTTTAATGATCTAAGTTTATATCTTCATAAAAACTAAGACTTATGTATGTATAAATGTTTTAGGGTTTAGGATTTTGATGAGTGAAATTGTATAAAAAGTTTAACTAATAAGTTTTATGAAAATAAGACTACAATATCCCTTCTTTTAATAAAAAAAATCAGAAATCAAGAACAATTGGGGTTTAGGGTATTAGCTTTAGGGTGTAGAGTATTAGCTTTGGGGTTTAGGGATTTATCTTTCAATGTACAGGGTTTTTATATTCTCGTTTTAATGGTATAAGGATTTAACTTGAAGGCATAGAATTTTATCACACAAGACTTATAAAATAATATTACACATAATATTTGTTTACGTTTATCATCTTAGACATAATATCACACATGAGTTCAAACTAAACACAACATAATATTACACACGATAAGATTAAACAACAACAGCTCTTCCTGCATCAAACGAGCTTGAGCTTATCATTTGGCCATGCCACAACTGAACCTATTGCATCAGATATGATTTCGATCTCTGAATTTGGCCTCCATACTTTTGCATCACCAATCTTAGCCACTTCAACCCACACCTTGCTTGCATTTGGACCTAAGGGTACAAAGTGGCACAACTCATTCGGATCCGTTGAAGCAACTCTTCCTTCAGCAACCTTACGTCCAGAGTTGCTGCAATCTAAGAGAATACACTTCTGCTTTGGACTCCTGGTTGAACTAGTGCTTCCTGGACTCTACAACTCACACCAGATAATAGAACATCAATCAACAAGCAAACAAAATAGAATAACTTCATTCAGTCACATACCACTGCTTTTTTCTTGGCTGGTTTCGAAGGTGATCCTATTTTCTTGGCTACAGATTTAGTAGGTGTTACATCTGCGACGGTGGTAGGCATGACTTCAACCTTTAGGACTGGCCATGCGATTCTTTCGTTAAGTGCATCACCAATCAAAAACATATCAGCAGTTGGCCTCCAAAAATATGCCTCATCATTCAGCACCTTCAGAAATTCAACACAAACAGCATTGGGATCTAGAGGTATATTGTTAACCATGTCTTTGGATTTGGTTGAACAGACGAGACCTTCAGCAATAACCTCGTCCTCTTCATTGGTCCAATCATATATCTTGCATCTGCGAATTTCACCTTCCTTGCTTTGCTAAAAAGTAAGAAACTAATGATTAGAGAAACTCATCTTTCGTAGGAAGAAAACAAGATTTGAAAACTTTACCATGGATACATCGTATGAAAAGTTTTGATCCCTATCCAATATACCTTTATCCACTGGCCAAGCTATTTTGTATCCCACAGCTTCATCAAGAGTTAACACATCTGTTGTAGGCCTCCAGAGAGAAGATACTGAGCTTAGTGCAGACCTCACAACGATCGCCACTGCAGTAGGACCAATTGGTATACGACCAATTTTGTACTTCGGTTCAGCATAGCAGAATTCTCCTTCACCAACAACAACATCTTCTGCTTCAATCCAATCGAGTATCTGTCGGAACATGTTGCCTCACAAGAGGACCAAGAAAAGATGATAGTGTTACTGAACCAGATCCGACATGCTCTCCAAAGTCATTGAATGTGACCGTAACCTTATCATTAGGATTTTCAGCCACTCTACGCATCTTTGTTGGTCCTCTTTTATTTCTTTTTTTTCACTTCATCCCCTGGTAACTGAACTCCTTCAGTACTAGGAATCTGATCGTCTTGAGCATTGTTGACTTCATCTTCTTCTTTCCCTCTCTCATTGCGACCTCTATCTTCTTCTTCGTTCCCTCTCTCATTGCGACCTCCATCTTCTTCCATATCAAGAGCTTCTTCTTCGTTCCCTCTCTCAGTGCGACCACCATCTTCTTCCATATCAAGAGCTTCTTCTTCGTTCTCTTTCTCTTCGAGAACTCCATCGTCTTTGCTAGATTCTTCTTCGTTTCCTTTCTCTTTGACAACTCCATCATCTTTGCTAGCTTCTTCTTTGTTTCCTTTCTCATTGACAACTCCATCTTCTTATACTACTTCATCCTCTTTCTCTTCCGGTCCAGTCAAACAAGCTTCTCCTTCTATCTCATCCTGAGCAACCTCTGGTGTTACATCTACAAGGTAATCATCATCTCCCGGTGTTACATCTTCTCGTTGAGCAGCAACTTTCTGGATTCTACTACTTTTTCTCGTTGGCGTAAGAAGTAAAGTCTTTGCTTTCTTGTATGTTCTTTTCTTGACTTGTAGTTTTTGTTCTTGTCCAGTCAAACAAGCTTCTTCTTCACCCTCTTCCTCATCTTCAGACATTGCTTCATTGTCACTACCATCAACTTGCGGTGTTACATCTTCTACCTCCTCACCAATCTTAGCCACTTTCTTTGGTCTACCCCTTCTTCTCTTAACTACATTCTTTTTTGGAGAAGCCACTTTCTTTGTTGTTGGAGTAGCAACTTCGCATGTTGGATCTTCTACCTCCAAGCCTTGATTACGTCTACTCCGACGAGCTCCAACTTGTCCTCCTCCTCTTGTCCTTGCCATTTCTAAAGCAAAATCAAAACGAGAGATCAAAATTGAAACCCCAAAATTGAAACCCAAAATCAAAATCGAAACCGAAACAAACAAAATTGAAACCCAAATCAAAATCAAACACAAAATCAAATGAATGAATCATTCGATTGAATGAGAAGATACCTCTCGTGATTTTCTGCTGTACGATGAGCTTTGAATCTCTCGTGCTTTGAAAGTGAAACCGAGGAGAAACCAAGGAGTATGGGAAAAAAGTGAAGAGGTTTCGAGAGATCTCTCGTGTTAAGTACTTAGAGATATTTTCTGACTAAAAATAATATATTTTTACATATAAGATAGCTCATTTTTTCTGATATGCAATGATAAGTCGCCTCAACTTACCAAATTGACGCGGCTAAATTCTTTTCTTTTCCCGCGATAACAAACGTAGCGTTTCAGATTAATAAACGCTATTAGAAAGGCAGGTGTTGGTATACAATAGCAGAGCTGTAATAAACGCTATACCACGACGCTATTAATACCCACATTTCCTGTAGTGCCAGAGTAATAATTTCGTTATCCATTGGGGCTTATAACTCATTTCGTATAAGTGTTCTTAAGCTTCATGTGCGTTAATAAGGAGTTGTTGACTACAGATCAAACATATCAAAATTAAACATATAAATATAAAACAATCGATAGAATAATGATTATTCAAAATTACCAAATAACTCACTTTATTATACATTACCTTCTCACTTGTTTGGTATTCAATAAATGAAGATTCAGATGCATTAGATGTGAATGATTAGTACATTAATGAAGAACATAAAACAACAAAGAGTAGTTAGGAAGGGATCTCAATTAATTTGTAGAAAGAAAACTATACAAATGCATATGTAGAGGGCAATTTGAAAAATGTACTCTGTTAGAAGAGACCTCGATTCACTATATATGAAATAATTAGAAGGTGAAACTTCCTAGAGAAAAATAAATTAATAATTTTAAATTAAATTTAACAATATTTTCAAATATATTATAGGAATATTCGTGTATAGCATTTCTTATGTTCTGAATTTTCTTCTTTAAAAGATTTAATCGACTGATTTTTGGAAAGAATATCAAATTTTTTTTCAAATTATACGTGTTATCAGTCAACTAAAACCCATATCATATCATATACATATACACTAAATACTAAAACCTAACCATATGGAACACGAAACTCTAAACTCTAAACCACAAACCCTAAACAACATAAAATGTATACTGTCAAAAAACATAAACCCGTTTACATTTAACATACGCATGAAAGTTCAAAAATGGAATCACATATAATGTAGTTTTGTGTAACCAAATCTATACTCTAAATCCTAAACCCGTAAACCCTAAATAGCATAAAGTGTATATTGTCTATAACTATAAACCCGTTTAAATTTAACATAAACATATATGTTTTAAAATGGTTCCACATATTATGTACTTATGTGTAACCAACCATTTAAAATAAGGTTAAAAATTTGATTCGAGACCATTCAATAGTTAGGGACCAAACCGAGATTAGAGGATACTAACCTATAGATGTTTGATTACTATAACCAGATAATAGATTTAAGAGAAACCGCAATTGATTTAAAGCGGCAATTAAAAACGGTTTAGGGAAGGTAATCCCGCTAAACTAAAAACAAATTAGAGGGGTTACTAATTAATTTTATGTCACCATTGTGAAATAGCTGAGACACCATTATTAAATAGTGAACCAATCAAATTATAACGTTTTCACTTAATCGTGTTCTCAAACAATAATATGGTTATTTGCTTTATAATTAACCTTTGTATTCTTAAATTTTAAGAGATTATCACGAACTACATTCATATCAAAATTAGCTAACATATTAAATTTCTTATGTGAATACAAACACACACACACACACATATATATATATATATATATATATATATATTAGTTAAAATAGTTTGTTATTTTGACCTTTTGATATATAAAAGCCAAAAAAGCAAATTTATGGATAAACCTGATTATGCAACATTAATTATAAATAAGCCTACTAAGTAAATATAATTTTGGGTGAAATTATATATGCTAAAATAATTATTCTGATGGCCCAACATATTAACCATATTGTTTTTGGTAGAAAAAGGTTGGAAGTGATCTTCAAGTAAAACAAAAAAAAGAGCTCTTACAATCCTCCCGTCTTCATCTTTCAGGGTTGGGGCTCATTACTTATATTGGAACTAACTTCTGAGTTACAGTTCGACCTAGATCATATTGATTACCCTTGAGAAGATTAGCTGGTTTATGTTAGTATTATCTCTAGTGCTTCGCACCAGTCAAGTTCAATGTATTCCAGTTACATGATCATAAAATTGTAATGACTATCAAAATAACTTTTTAAAAATAAATTTAAAGAAATATTTTCTAAATCTATAATGCATTGGGACATAAACCGGGAAGTAGCTGCATTGAAATATAGCAGTTGGGATTCTTTTGAGAAATGTATACATTATACATGTTTGAAAGATTGTTTTTTATAAAAAGGTAAGATGTATATAAATATTAAAATATGGTACAAAATATTAACTTTGATGCATTCGATTTTATTTTTGTAAATACTTTAAAATAGTAAATCGAGTAATAAACATTAGACAGTAAAGTTATTGACCAAAACATAAAGAATATAATTAAAAACAAACTTAATTTTAAATACTAAAAAACTATAACTATGGTAACATCAAGAAAGTACATTATCCGTGAAAAAGTTCTTAATATTTTGTATGAAAACACAAAGGAATCACTAAAAATATATTTTCTATCTAGACTGCATGTCGTGGGTGTAAGATTACTTGTTAAAGTTTTTGTATAAAAGTATGGAATTCATAGAACATGTTTAATCTATAAATGTATGTGAAATGTTATTAAATCTGTTAAATGGATGTTTATCTACACACACACTTTCATATTTGAAATATTTATCTGCAGAAAATTTCATTGGTAGATTAGTAAAATTAACATTGTAAAATATATACATAAATACTAAGTATATAATAAAATTGGAATTTTCTATCCCAATAGAGCTTCACATATGTATTAATAGAAGTTACTCACACTCTCCTTTTTCTAATTCCATTTTTATGTTTCCACTGCCGGGTCTGAGTCCATTGATTTGAAACATTTGAATGGAACCCCAACATATATAACAGCCCCCAATTTTTTTAAAATACTAGATTTTCGATTCGCGCTACGCGCGAGTTCGTATTAATAATTAATTTTATTTTATATTTAAATAATAAAAATATAAATTATTTATATAATTTTTTCTATGAGTTATATTCAAAAATATAATTTATTATTATTTTATTTGAAATTTTATACAATTGTATGACTTGAATAGCCAATATTAAGATGTCTTTTTGTTTGTATAGGTAAATGCAAAAGTATATTTATAGACATATTTATATTATTTATTAATCATAATTTATTTTAAAATAATATAGTTTTTTTTTGATGCGTATTAACTACTACTATACTGTTATTAACATTTTTAATTTTAAAAATGAAAGTATAATTATTAGATAGTTATTGTGTACTTATATGTATTGAAAATGCTTCAATTTAATTCTCTTAAATGCATATATGTATAATGTTTAAATTTAGGTTTTAATCATAATAAATATGTTGATAAATTTAAACAATATTAAATATTTTTGTTAGATATAAGAAAAGGGAGAATAAATATATAAATTTTTAAGCAGCGTTAAGTAATATTTTTTATTAAGTAAAATTATAGAGATCTATAATATTATATATATATATATATATATATATATATATATATATATCTGTATATATTTTAACTGATATAATCAGAGTATAAATTAATGTGAGGACTATGATGATTTATTAGTTCACTTGTATCTTTTTCTATTTTTTAGAAGTTTGTTAAAATTGTAGTGTTTATATTTTACTGATTAATACTCTTAAATAATATATTCTTCACTTGATTAAAGTATAATGAATATTTATTGTTGCTGAAACTATATTCTAATATTAATATTATTTTTAAATAATATTAAACATTTAAGTAATTTATTTGGTGAACTTCTTTAGATTTTTTTAAGTTTTCATATCTTTTGTTAACATCTTTTTTCAAATATATTTCTTTGATAAAACTCGTATGAGTTCATATAAAATTTTATATGTTATGTTGATTACTGTAATTATTTTTCATAAACATGGACAATATCATTTTTATTGGTGACTTACATTAACATGTATAAAGAGTCACCTTGTTCTTTATTTTATTCTTAATGACTTTTTTTGTAGATTACAAAAATTTTAGATTCTTTTCAAAAACAAATATCTAATTGATTTAATGAAGAAGTGGATTATAATTTTCTAAAAAAAATTGTGTCAACACATAATATAGTATTGTTATTAAAATTTTAATTGTTGATGTATGTCAATGTATTTGAATAAAAAAAAGGTAGTGGAAAAACGCATAAATAAATAACATAATTACCAACATGTCTTACATAAATGAGTTATTTTTACTATCATTTTTAATAAAAGTTATTGTAAACCAAGTATGGTTTGATAAAAAGAATTAAAATTAAACATCATTTTTTAAGAAAATTGAGCAACATAATATAAATTTGATGACTTTTAGTTGCCGATTTAACAATATAAATAAGAAAATTTTAAATACTAAATTTCAATTTAATTTTTTAATTTATTTGATTACTTTAAATATTTTGAAATTAAATAATTTTTATTTTGATGTATATACTATTTGTATGCCTTAGCATACTGTATGATATAAGTTTTTTAATATTTTAGACATTAGTTTTGAAAGAGTTAACATATATACCAAATTAGTTCTTTTTTCCTATTTTTTTTGTTTATATTAGATATTTTAAATTTTATTCTGATAGATGATTTTTGGAAATTTAAAATTTTTTAAAATATTAAACTACGATGATGTTGATATTTTAAATTATATGTCAATATTTTTAAAAGAAAATAGAAAAAATCATTAGAAAAATTGTGGATAAAAATATTTCTTGCTAAATTTTTTACTTAAATTTTTCTATAAATTGGTATAATATCAAGCTAAGTTTTGAGAAAATTTTTATATCTGTTCATTTATATTTTACACTGGTTTTATTTTACATACATGATTATGAAAGTTTTTTTAAAACAAAAACCATGATTTCCTTTTACAAAAAATGTTCTTTTTGTTAGTAAAATGTTATGTTTAGTTTTCAAATATTCATTTTGTATATTAAGTTGTCTATTTTGCATAAAAAACATTTTCTTTTTATAACTTATTTTATTTTAATTTTATTTTGATTGAAATAATTTTCTTAAGTGTATATTTAAATTATCAAATTTGGATGCTCGGCTGGTATATTATTAATGTTACTTGTAAATGAGCAATTATCTCAAATAGCTATTTTTAAATTTTTATTTTGAATTTTTTTATTTTTAAAATTTTAAGTTTCACCTCCAAAACTCAACTAATAACTCTAAACTCTAAGTCTAGATTATTTAACCCTAGGGGTATAAATTTCTATATACACCCTTTAATAAAAATTATTTTGATTATTTTTCTATTCAAATGTTATTTTTTACAAAAACATTTTTAGTGCTATCCTAAGTTATTTCTCTCTGTAAGTTTTCTCTAAACACTTCAAATAACAAAAATCTTCATTTTTAAAATATATTTTTTTAGGTTCATAGTGTCTTTATTGTTTAAATTTTTTATGTTCTTTAAAAATATTCTTTTGTTAGTATAATTTATGTTAATATTCTAGAGGTTTAGTTTATATATCAAACTGACTCAATTGATGATATTTATATTTTGTTTACTAAATTTAATATTGATTTCTATTTTGAAAGATATAATTTTTGAAGATCTTCAAGTTTTTTAAAAAATAAAATGAAAAGGTGATTAGTATACTTTTATTTGTGACTTGAAATAATATGTGGAGACTTTCATTGATTTATAACATCAAATTGTATATAGTATATTTTGTTTGTGAATATTTTCAATAATATATAACCTAAATTTTGAAAATCACGTGTTTTAAATTTATCTAGTTATAATTGTTTTAAAATTTGTATTTTGAAATTAATTATTATTTTTGTTAGTATTTTCGAAAATATATTATATATTAAGTTAAATTATATATATATATATATATTGTAAGTTTACCATATTTGATATTTATTTCTATTTATACTAAAATAATACAATTTTGGTAATATTAACATTTTTAGAAATGAGAAATTAAAAATAATAATTTGTCATAATATGATTGCTTGTTTAAAATCTTATGTGGACCCATTTAATGACTTATAGCCTCAACTTATTTATAGCATCAAATTTTATATAGTATATGTTATTTTTTGAATATTTTCAATAATATATAACCTAAATTTTCAAAATCACGTGTTTTAAATTTATCTAGTTATAATTGTTTGAAAATTTGTATTTTGAAATTAATTATTATTTTTGTTAGTATTTTTGAAAATCTATTATATATTATGTCAACTTTTATATAATGTTTTTATTTTTTTAAGTTTACTATATTTGATATTTATTTCTATTTATACTGAAATAATACAATTTTAGTAATATTGAAATTTTTAGAAATATAAAATTAAAAAAAATGATTTTTCATAATATGATTGCTTGTTTAACATCATATGTGGACACTTTCAATGGCTTATAGTCTCAACTTTTATATAGTATAAATATGTTATCTGTGAACATTTTCAATAATATATAACCTAAATTTTGAAAATCACGTGTTTTAAATTTATCTAGTTATAATACTCGCTACGCTCGAGTTATTTTAACAGTTAATTTTACTTGAGCTTAATTTCTAAAATAACAAATAGTAAAATTTTATAATTATTTTTTGAAGTTGTATCGATAGTATGATTTACTATTTTTCTTACTTAAGTTTTATATAATTATACCGTTTAAATAAGTAGTATCTAAATATCTCTTTGTTGAAAATTTACTAAAATAGCATAAGTTAAGTACACTTTTTCAAAAATACTTTCGATCAAAAATATATTAACATTTGGGTTTCCACTTTAGTGATTATTGTTTAGGATTTAATGTTAAAGGGGGTGAGGTTGAGTTTCTATTTTTTCTTAAATATTTAGAAAACTAATTAAGTCTATTTTCATCATAAATTTAAGGTATTTTTGAAAATAATCACTCATTAAAGGTAAATTTGAAAAGTGATATTAAACTTGTGGTAGAAATAAAACTTTCCCCTTTTTGTTTGTATATGTAAATGATAAGTATATTTATAAACATATTTATAGTTTTTATTAATCATATTTTTTTTAAAATTGATATGATTGTTTTAAAGTATGATTTATATTTTTTTCCTATTTAAGTTTTAATAGAATTATACTCTTTAAACAACTAATATTTAGATTTCTCTTTGTTTATATACGTAAAATGTGTAAGTGTATGGTTCAAAAAAATGTTTAAGTGTATTTATAGACATATTTACATTGTTCATTCATCATAATTGAAAAAAAAAATAGATTTTTTTATGTTTATTAAACTACTTCACTGTTATAAATATTTTTTATTTTTATTATTAATATATATATATATATATATATATATATATATATATATATATATATATATATATATATATATATATATATATATATAATTTAATCATATAAAAGTTACTTCGTATGCACAATGTCTAACTTTACTTTGCATTTACAAAAAACAATGGTTTCTTTTAAAAAATAGTTTTGTTTTTTTTATATATCAAACTAATTTCTTTGATGATTTTAATTTTTTTTTACTAATTTAATATTGATTTCCATTTTATTTTTAAAGGTAATATTTTTGAAAATATTCAAAAATTAAAAGATAAAAATAAAATGGTGATTTAGTATATTTTCTTGGTGATGGAAAATAATAAGTGGACACTCTCAATGCTTCATATCATCAACTGATGGAAAATAATATGTTTTAAATTTATATAGTTTTAATTTTGTTAACATATGTAATTTTATTTATATTTTATTTTGAAGCGAACAACTTCAAAAGTATTGATATTTTAGAAATAGTAAATGAAAATGTTAGTTTGTCATAATATTATTGGTGGCTTTAAATCTCTATGTGGAACTATGAATAGCTTATAACCTCAAATTTTATATGTCTCAGCTCTTATTAATAATTTAGTTTTATTTAATAATAATTTAAAAATAATAAAATAAAATTGATTTATATACATTTTCTAGGTAATATTTATTAAAAGTATTATTTATTATTGTTGTTAAACTTTTTATGTTAAGTTTTCAAAAGATTTGTATAAATACCAAGTTAAATTCTAAAATGATTTTTAAAATTTTTAATTTCTATTTTTTAATTTTACTGATTTTTATTTTAGTTTTACATACATGATTATTTGAATTTTTGTTTTAAAAAAAATTGGTTTCTTTTATTTTTTTTGTTTATTTAAAAAAATTGTTTAGCTTAAACTTAAATACTTAGTTTATATCCAGTCAATTATTTTAAATAAAAAAACTTCCCTTTGTTTAATTTAATTTATTTTCAATTTATTTGAGAATAATAATTCTCTGAAATTTATATTTAAAAATATTAAATTAGGATGGTAATCCGGCATATTATTAATGTGATTTTTAAATTCTTTGTAAACACTTTAAATAATAATACAGCCTCAATTTTGAATTTCTATGTTGTTGAATTTTTTATCTTTATTATTTAAAATTCTTATAATTTTAAGATTATTTTTTTGTTAGTTAATTTTATGTTAACCTTTTAAATATTTAATTTATATATCAAATCGATTCCTTTGATGTTTTCTTTTTCTGCTAAATATAGTATTGATTTCTTTTTTTTTATGATAGAAAGTGTTTTTGAAAATCGTCATAAAACTAAATTAAATTGTGATTTGGCATATTTTTCTTGGTGTTTGAAAATAATATCTAGACATCTCAAGGCTTCATATTATCAGCTTATATAGTATATGTTATTTTTGAGTATTTCAAATAGAATAAAACCTTAACTTTGAAAATCATGTGTTTTAATTTTTTTAGTTATCATTGTTTAAAATTATTATATTTAAAATTAATTATTAATAATTTAGTTATTTTATGTTTGTTTTCAAAAAACCGTTATATATTAAATTAATTTATATATTATTTTTTTAGTATTCCATACTTATTATTTATTTCTATTTTATTTAGAATTAATTTGTTTTGGGTAAATATGATATTTCAGAAATAATATATTAAATGCTAATTTTTCATAACATGTTTAGTAGCCTTAAATCCTATGTGAACTCTCAATGGCTTATAGCCTCAAATTTTATATGCGTGCGTCTTTATTAATAATTTATTTTTATTTAATAATAATTTTTTAAAAAATGATTTATATACATTTTGAGAAAATTATATTTAGAATATGGTTTAATATTTTCCTATTTGTTCTAGATTCACATGTCCTTGATATTCAAAATTCTTTTATTCTTTTGGATTTTTATTAGTTAGTTTTTGGTTAATCTTCCAAAGATTTAGTTTATATATTAAACTTCTTCTTTTTACTGATTTTTAATATTTTTTTATTGATTTTCATTTTATTATGAAAGAAGCATGTTTTTGGAAATCATTAAAAAAATTAAATAAATAAATAAAATTGTAAATTGACATGTTGTAACTAATTATGATATTAAGACACATGTTTTAAATTTATATAGTTATAATTGTTTGCAAATCTCCATTTTGAAATTACTTATTATATTTCATAATTATTTATATTAAATTTCAAAATTTTATTATATATATATATATATATATTAAGTTAATATATGTATAATGTTTTTACTTTTGTTAATTTACCACATATGATATTGATTCCTACTTTATTTTCAAATAAGTAATTTCTTGGATTTTTTCATTTCCGAAAATAATAAATTAGAAAGATGATTTGAATTTTTATGATTGGTAGTTATAAGAGAAGTCTCCATGTAAATTTCATTATTGATGACCAAGAAGTTTTTAATCTTACAAATTAAATCGACTTTTAGATCCATCTCATAGTAACCTAACAGATTATTTGGTATGAACGTATGTATTGGTTTCTCCTGTAAAATTTTGTGCCAAAATATATATAGTATTTATAAAATTTTAGATTGATAATGCGAATAATTTTTTTTGTACCTGTTGATCAATAAGAAACAACTCAACCCATAAGGAAATCACTTTTTGGATGTTACGTGCTTCTGAAAAGTGAACCACTCTAGCAATAATTTCATTCTTATTAAAGCATTTTTTAAGATCATCGAACCCTAAAATGCAGAAGCGACCATTCTGTAAATATCTTCTTTCTTTAAAAAAAATATATCTCTTTCTCAAAGTAAATTTTGAAAACTCTTAGAAATTTAGACAATTATTTATAGCCACCTCAATACTTCATTTATTAGAAAGTTTCTTCTTTTATATATCAAGTGAATTTTCCTTTTTAGATGTTTTGAGTTTTGTTATTTTAACTACTTTTGCATCAATTTTCCATTTTATTTTGGTATAAAGGATACTTTGGATTTATTGTAATTAAAAAGACATAATTTGTATTTTTTAGTATTACTACATGTAATTTTTAAAAGATAGTGGATTACAATATGAGATAAGTTGCGTAGTATATATATTGTATAGATTAATTTATGATTAAACTGATTATTTAGTTAGTACCATTTGACGTTTACGTGTAGTTAGTACATTTGGGCTGATTTCTGTTTATAGTTTCTAGGCTATGTTTTAGATTTTAGATTTTAGATTTTGATTTGATTTTTCTTTTAGGTACTTTATGTAAAATTTCCCAAAATTCATATCAATATTAAGTTTAAATATTTTACGAAATTTTCTTGTGTTAGTTTATAGTAATTTCCATTTTATTTAGAAATAGATATTTTTGAAAGATTAAAATTTTAAAAATAAAATAAATGAAGATGATGATTTGTCATGTTTTAATTGGTCGTTTAAATCATATGTGGACGTTCTCAATGGCTTATAACTTCAACTTTTATAGAGTATAAACTAGATTTTTCACTCGCGCTACGCGCAAGTCTGTGTTAATAGTTTAATTTATAATAATTTTAAAATTATAATATACAATGATTGTATATATTTCCTATGAAAATGTATTCAAGATATGATTTTTTTATTTTCATATTTAAGTTCTTTATAAAATTATACCATTAAAATGAATATTATTTAAGTATTTTTTGTTTGTATGTAAATGTATAAGTTACATTTATAAACATATTTCTATTTTTTAATAATTATCATTTTATTTATTTTTGGATTATTCAATGCTTATTTACTGCTACTACAGTATAATAAATATTTATAATATACATTTATCTATCCTTCTATTTGAATGACATAAAGCATTAGTTATCTGCACAATGTTAAACTTTAGCTTGTACTTAAAAAAGATTTTTAATGTGTATTATTATTACATATTTAATATTTTGCATATCTATACTTGAAATACTATTTTTTAATTCTTTCATATATCTAGTAATATAATATTCAGATTTGTTTTAATCACAATATGTTTTTATTAAATTTAACTAATATTTTGAATAATTAACTATTTTAAACATATTTGTTATATAACATTTATCAACTGGACTAACAATATATAAATATAAAATATTAGATTCATATTTTATTTGATCTAAATAAATTAATAATGTCGGAGTTATGATATTTTACATGTTCATAGATACTTTTTAAGATTGTTAGAAATTTGTCAAAATTTCTTATTTTAGTTTGTTATCAACTATCCTTAGATAGTATATTCTCCGATTTTTGAATCTATATTGAATATTATTCATATTATTTATTTGTTGTTGCTTATACTATACTTAATGTCAATATTGTTTATGAATATTATTGTAGATACTAAATAAATTATTTATAGATCTCTTTAGATGTTTCTTTTACATATATGTTATTTAATTTTTTATTAAAATATATTTTTTCAATAGAACTTATGCGAGATCATCTTTAATTCTATGTTATGTTGATAGCTTCATTAAATTTTCATAAGCATGAATTATATAACTTTTGTCATTGTATATTAGAGACTTACGAAAAGTCACCATACTTTCTTTTATTTTTAATGATTTTGTTTTTCAGAAAATATTGCAGATTACCCAATTTTTAGATTTAATTCATAATAGCCTATTTGATTAGATTCTATGAGGATTAGGATTACAATTACAATTTTTTTTTAAAAAATATATTTTTGTGAAAACATACTATAGTAGATTTGTAAAAAGATTAAATTATCAATGAGTAAACAAATACGTTAATTCCTTTATTGAAATGAAAATATTACATATTTTTTATTAGTTATAGAACTTTTTCTCTAACTTTGGAGGAAAATAATAATCATCAGTGCCGGTCTTAGAAAAATGAAGGCCAGAAACCCAAACCAGTTTATGGGACATTAATATTTATATTTAGAGAAAAATAAAATGTTTTGTATGCAAAATGGTTTGAACGCATGATCTCAAGGCTGTTTTAGCATTCAATTATTCTTACACTATAAGAGACTTAATGAAAAATTTAGGGGGGGGGGGGTAAATTTATATATTAATTTCGGCCGGAAGCACCAGCTTCTAATGCTTGGTGTCAGAGTCGGCTCTGATAATCATATATGACAAGATAGTGATGACACATTTATTTTCGAGTTTCTAATTTTCAATCGCAAATATAAGAGCATATCTTATAAATTTTATTGGTGAATTAAATTAGAAACTTATAAGAAGTTATCATGTAGTTTATTTTGCTCTTAATGATCACTATTTTTTTTAAAAAAAATTGTATATTGCATGGACTTTTAGGTTTGTCTCATAATATCATATTTACTTAGTTTTAACAAAATAACATATCAAAACAGAATAAATATTGTTTCCAACAGTTATGAATTGGTGAAAAATAAATAAATGTGTTAATTCTTTTATTGATAGGAAGGATTTTTAAATTTATAAGTAAATAGACTTCTTAACATAAATATATTCCATAGCTAAATATATCATGACTAGCCATTTGAATCTAGAACAACTCAACACTTTCATATTGTCGAACCATTTGCTCCTCCTTGTGAAGTTGTTGTTGGGTCCTTGTTGTTCTCCGAGACAATTTCTGCTCTTAGTTTAGACTGATTTAATAAATATTACGACTTGAGTAGTTTCAAATAAAATAATTTTTAATGTTTAACTTTTTTTATTAAACAAATTATTATTATAGGAATTTTTTTTCTTCCTATCATTCTTTCATGTGGATGCTAATTCTATTGTTGCTATTGTATATAAATATTGTTGGAGATTCAATTTTTTTTTTTTCTGTAACTCGATTCCAAATGAGTTAGTTAGTGAATATTTTCAGATTCATGTTTTTCTCTATTCACAGTGTTGTTTTTCTAGTCGCATTCACGATGTTGACACTTTTGAATGTCGACTTTCTATTTAGAAGATAAAAAACTTAAGTTGCAAGGCAATTTAAGTGAGTATGATTCAATACCATCATTGAATGTAACTTTATACCAATATAAAAATATTTTAATTACATGCTCTTTCGGATATTTGAATGGCTATGTGCATCGCTCATATTTTCTTTTCTCAGTTGTAAATAAAAGAACATAAAACTTATTAGATTGAACATATAGTGTTTAAATTCAGTAGACAATTTAATACTCTGCTTTTACCATGTTTGATGCAACATAGAATGAGTGGAGCTGTTATTTTGATGTAATTATTGACAAAGTAACAATGTATGACCATTTTAACATAAACTTAAGGCGTTGAAAATTCACAATTGTAATAGAAATGTTGTTCCAAACAGCATCAATAGTATTTTTTTTATCTTCCCATATTGAGAAACAAGCACACAAATTTAGAATGAATGATCAGAACTTTTCTAAGTTTTGTTAGATTTGTCAATGAAAGACTTGACAATCTTCTATTGATTTAGTGGATGAGAGAAGACGGAAGTGCTATATATAAGAAAAATTGAGGCCTAGATGCTAGATATTTACATTTTGAAAAATGGAATTTTTTTTACTATGTCGTTATTTGCAATTTTAATTTTAGTGAATAAGTAAAAAAAATTATTTTTTACAAAAAGTTCCTATTATTTATATCAGGTGTTTTTTTCTTTGTCATTTTAACTATTTTAACATTAGTTTTCTATTTTATATTAGTTTTTGTTAAGTAACTTGACATATCTTAACATATATTGTTTTAAGACATAATTTTTTTGATGTTTTTGTTAACATTACTTTTTATTTTGATTTTCCATTCTTATAGATAACAGTTACCATTAAGTTATTTGACATATTGATAATTAACATTATTATTCAGTTTCAACTTTTTTTAAAATATATTTACCATTCATTTAAATTATTTGACATATTGTTAGTTTACGATATCAATTTTTGGTTTTCGAATTTTTTTTGTCGAACATATTGACATTGAAAATATATAATTGAAATGATGATTTGGAAGATATAATTTAGTGGTTTTAAATCCTATATAGACATTTTTTATATAATGACTTATAGTTTCAGTTTTTATATAGTATGGATGAATTTAAATTTATATAATTATAGTTGTGTAAGTTTTGTATGTTTTAAAATTAATTAGTGTTTTGTTGATTTTTATGTTAAATTCAAAATATTATTACATGTACTAATCTAATTAATTTATAATGTTTTTTTTATTTTTCTTAAATACCATATATGATATTGATTCCTATTTTATTTTGAAAATAAATAAATTTTGTAATTTTTCATTTGTTAAATTTATATTAATTTCAAATTATTATTACATACATTAATTTGATTTATTTATAATATTTTTAAATTTGTTCATTTACCATATATGATATTGCTTTCTATTTAATTTTAAATTTTTTTTGGAAATTTTGACATTTTTGAAAATAATAAACTAAAATATTGATTTGTCATATTATGATTGGAGGCTTAAAATCCTATGTGGACACTCTAAATGGCTTATAACCTCAACTTTTATATAGTATAGTTTTTTTTGGAAATTTTGACATTTTTGAAAATAATAAACAAAAATATTGATTTGTCATATTATGATTGGAGGCTTAAAATCCTATGTGGACACTCTAAATGGCTTATAGCCTCAACTTTTATATAGTATATATGTATTTCTATAAATTAATTTATATGAAAATACATAATTAATAAGTTTTTATAAAGTAAATAACTTTTTGATTAATAAATAAATATTTTTTCATTGTTTTCATTTTGATTTTATATAAATCATTATATTCGTATAGTTCTTTATATATAATTTATAATACTATAACACATGATTATAAAAAAAAAGTTTGAATTTAACTCAGGCCCGACTCTGTATGTTTCGCAGAAGCTTGAATTCTAGTTTCTTGCGATATAAGAAACGTATACAAAACTGAGTTTCACCAATTTAAACAGATTATTGATATTATAATTTAAATATGTGTTTACCTTTTCAAAGAAAAGTTGAGAATAAGTTCTCATGTTGAAAATGACTTCAACTTTCTGATATTAATATTCTGTGAAGCAAGGATCTGATATTCCACCCTTCATATTATGATAAAACCGTCTACTAGAGTCATGCGGATAGAATCCTAGGAAAATTGTTTTCAGAAGTTTTTTAAAACATGTTTTCAGAAAAAAAAAGAGTGAATAGAATAAGAAGAGGGACAAATCTCTCAAATAGATTTTTTTGAAGTTTTTATCACAAAATAGACATTAAAAATGATCAAAATAAACATTTTTATTTTGAAAATTTTAATATTTTTTTTAGTTTTAAACCTTACCTCCAAAACCACACCCCATAACTCTAAATCTTAAATTTAGATTAGTTAATCCAAGGGTATAAATGTATATTTACATCATTTAATAAAGTTTATTTTGGTCATTTTTCTTATTGAATATTATTTTGAAAAAAAAATAGATCTATTTTGATCATTATCTCTAAGGAGAAAGAGAGGAAAATATAGAAAATATTTTTTGTTCGAAATTTTATTTTAAAAAGTTGTTTGAATGTGTTATTAGAGAAAAAAACAATTGGCAATTGGAGTTAATGAATTAATATTGGAAGGTGACCGTGGTAGTTTGAGAAAAATAGGAATTTGAACTTTTGCGGTTACAAAAATATTTGAAATAGAAAATAGTGACCAACCATCATAAATTATAAATAACTTAGGAAGCAAAAGTGATTTATTCTAGTTTGATTCAAGTCACTACCTGAAGAGTTTGGAATGTTATGTCCCCCTATCTTCCAGAGATTCTGTAACAGCTCAACCAAAGCTTCTTAAAACTGAAAAAAACAAAAATAAAACAACTCAGTTTTTAAAACACTTGAAACCCTGATCTGGTGATCTGGTGTTCTTCTCTCTTGAATCAGATTCTGTAACAGCTAAACCAAATCTTCTTAAAAATGAAAAACAAAACAAAGAACTCAGTTTCGACCTCTGATGCAGCGTCATAATACCTTCACCGCCAAGCAACTGTTTTTTCTATTTCGGCTTTTTGAAATATTTCATTTTCTATCTATGATTTCATTTTCTTAGTTTTTCTATTTTTAAGAGATTTAAGTTATTTTAAACCGTCTCTAAAGACCTATATAAGGTGTTGTAAGTTGGCTTTAATATGAAGATTTTGAAAGATAATAAACTAGCGTTTTCTCTAAAGCCTTGGATTGATTTGATTCTGTCATCAATACGAGAGCCTTGTATCAAATTGATTAAATTCTTCGATTCAAGAAGTTAGGTCTCTAAATATTTAACCTAAATCTTTAGATTTGAGCTGAGTTACCGTTGATACGCTGTGCCAGGTTGGTATCAGAGCCAGGCTACGCTCCTCGAAATTTTTTTTCCATTCACCATGGCAAGAACTCGAAGAGCACCTGTTCGAACCGAAGCAGAAATCACCCGTGATGCAATAGCTGAGCTTCAAGCTCAGATGCAAACTATCGCCGCCACCCTCCACAACCTTAATATTCAACAGCCACCACCACCAGTTCGCAATAACGTTGGACGAGAGGACAACGACGACGAAGAGGATGATGAAGAAGTAAACATGTTTGCCCCAGCAGCAGCAGAAAATGACGCTAACCCCTTTGCTCCTCTCCGCAACAACCGTGTCATAGTTCCGGCTAACGTTCAACCTGCAGCAGCAGATGTTACATGGGAAAAAGGGTTTAAAACAGATATTCCGGAATTCCATGGTAACTCTTCCGCTGAAGAACTTCTCGATTGGATCGTCACGGTAGAAGAAATCCTAGAGTTTAAACAAGCCCCAATGGACCGTTGTGTTCCTGTTCTCACAATGCGATTTCGCAATAGAGCAGCAGCATGGTGGACACAATTGAAAGCAACTCGACCACGTCTTGGGAAGCCAAAGATAACGTCATGGGACAAACTAAAGTCAAAGCTCAAAAAGACATTCCTACCATATAATTACGATCCGATCATGTTCCAGCGCCTCCATCATATCCGCCAAGGTTCTCGATCTGTTGCTGGTTACTCAACCGAATTTTTCTTGTTGCTTACTCGCGTCGATATTCACGATTCCGAAAGACAACTGGTTGCTCGGTTCACTGCCGGTCTTCGTCAACAAATCCAGCACACCATCAATTTATTTAATCCATTGACACTCTCAGAAGCTCACAATCAAGCATTAACCATTGAATCACAAACTAGAAGCAATTTTTCCTGGACAGCTTCTCCGTCAACTCGTCCTGCTCAACAAAGTTCGAGCAACACTGATGAGGAACTTCCTCAGCAAACTGATACTGCCCTCGTGCTGATTGCGGACAAAACACAAACCCGACCATCTTCGCTTCGTTGCTTCGCCTGCGGGGAGATCGGTCACCGCCAGTCAAACTGTCCAAAAAGAAATCGCAGGGGTCTTCTCATTGATGCATCAGGCAACGATATCGAGGTCATCTATGATGATGAAGATACAGAAAATACTGAAGAAATAGAGGATCTTGTTGCAGACCAGGGACCATGCTTAATGGTTCGACGAGTTTGTTTCGCTCCACGCCAAGCTGATGAAAATCCTCAACGACATAACTTGTTTCACTCAAAGTGTACTATTGCAGGCAAGGTTTGTAAGTTCATCATTGATTCTGGCAGTAGCGAAAACGTAGTAGCTGAAGACATTGTCAACAAATTCAAGCTGCCAACGGAGCTCCACCCTTGTCCTTACAAACTCGCGTGGCTGGATAAAAAAACGGACTTGACCATAACTCGTCGTGCTATTGTATCGTTTTCTGTGGGTGGAAAATTCAAAGACCAAATTCATTGTGATGTCGCACCGATGGACGCTTGTCACCTCCTCTTAGGACGCCCGTGGATATTTGATCATCGAGTGCAACATGATGGTTATCACAATACTTACAGCTTTCGTTACAACGATCGCAATTTCACTCTACAGCCATCATTGCCCGAGAAACAGATTACCCCGTCGGCACCTGTCCTTATTTTACAGCAAAAACCTTTTGAGCAAACACTTCGATAAGAGAGACGTGTTCTGATCCTAATCAACTCGTCTAAAGAAGCATCTTTACCGCCAATTCCAGATAACTTTAAAGGTCTGTTGGAGGAGTTTCAAGACGTTTTCCCCAGTGAGCTACCATCTGGTCTTCCTCCACTCCGAGACATCCAGCACCGTATTGATCTAGTTCCAGATGCTATTCTTCCTAATCAAGCTCATTACCGAATGAGTCCAAGTGAGAATGAAGAACTTAGACGCCAAGTTGAGGATCTCGTGGTAAAAGGATATTTGCGTGAGAGTTTGAGTCCGTGCGCAGTCCCAGCTTTGCTTATTCCAAAAAAGAATGGGTCATGGAGAATGTGTGTCGATAGCCGTGCGATAAATAAAATTACGGTGCGCTATAGATTTCCCATCCCTCGCTTGGATGACATGTTAGACCAAATTGGAGCTGCAACGATTTTCTCTAAGCTAGATCTTCGAAGTGGTTATCATCAGATACGAATTCGCCCTGGAGATGAGTGGAAGACAGCATTTAAAACTCGAGAGGGACTTTTTGAATGGCTTGTCATGCCTTTCGGTCTGTCCAACGCACCGAGCACCTTCATGCGCGTTATGAATCAGTCTCTTCGACCTTTCATCGGCAAGTTTGTGGTCGTTTATTTTGATGATATTCTCATCTTTAGCATGTCACTAACAGAGCACCTCGATCACTTGCGAGAAGTACTTCTTGTCCTCCGTCGCGATAGTCTATTTGCCACGCTCAAGAAGTGCGAGTTCGGGTCTACTGAGGTTCACTTCTTTGGATATATCGTCTCCGCTAATGGGTTAGCCGTTGATCCTGGAAAAGTAGAGGCAATCAAGTCGTGGCCTACTCCAAATACATTATCAGAAACTCGAAGTTTTTCATGGTCTAGCATCTTTTTATCGAAGATTTGTACCGCAGTTTAGCAGTTTGATGGCACCTCTCACTGATTGTATTTGTCGCGATGGTGTCTTTTTATGGACGTCTGAAGTAGCTACAGCTTTTGAGATCATTAAAACAAAATTGATTTCAGCACCTATTCTGTCTCTTCCAGATTTTACTCAAGTCTTTGAGCTACATTGCGACTCGTATAAATTGGGAATTGGTGCTGTGTTAAGTCAACGTAACCGGCCTATTGCCTTCTTCAGTGAAAAGCTAGCAGGAGCTCATCTGAGATATAGTAGTTATGATGTGGAGTTTTATGCCGTCGTCCAAGCCATCAAGCACTGGAGACATTACCTTTTTCATAGATAATTTGTTCTCTATACTGATCACGATGCGTTAAAACATTTGAGCAGTCAAGATAAGGTCTCAGCTCGTCATGCTTCGTGGGTTTCTTACTTGCAACAATTTACATTTGTTATCAAGCATACTTCGGGTGCTTCAAATCGAGTTGCTGATGCGCTGAGCCATCGCCATTCGTTGCTGAGTATTTTGCATGTCTCTGTCCCGGGATTCGCAACCTTTGCTGATTTATACGAGTCTGACGATTTCTTTGGTCGAATTCTTCTTGACATCTAGAATGGTGTTTCTCGTGAGTTTACTCTTCATGATGGGTTCCTTTTTCGTGGTGATCGACTATGCATTCCGGACTGCAGTCTTCGTCTTCAACTGATCGCTGAAACACATAACGAAGGACATATCGGTCGTGACCGGACGCTACATTTGATCTCCCAGTCCTATTTCTGGCCAGTCTTGCGACGTGATGTTGAGCGTTTTGTCGAACGCTGCACAACGTGCCAAACGTCAAAAGGCCATGCTACGAATGCTGGTCTCTACCTTCCCCTCCCTATACGGACTCAACCATGGTCTGACATTAGCATGGATTTTGTGATGGGACTTCCTCAAACACAAAGAGGGTTCGATTCAATCTTTGTTATTATGGATCGCTTCTCAAAGATGGTGCACTTTGTTCCTTGTATATCGTCTCAATTTTCCAGCAAACATCAACACCTCGGATGTCTTCAATGTTTGCTATCTCTCTCTTTTGTTCCTCCGACCCAGCTCCAGATTCGAGGTCGAATCCTTCTCACCCTGGGGGGGCCTGATGCAGCGTCATAATATCTTCACCGCCAAGCAACTGTTTTTTCTATTCCGGCTTTTTGAAATATTTCCTTTTCTATCTATGATTTCATTTTCTTAGATTTTCTATTTTAAGAGATTTAGGTTATTTTAAACCGTCTCTAATGACCTATATAAGGTGTTGTAAATTGGCTTTAATATGGAGATTTTGAAAGATAATAAACTAGAGTTTTCTCTAAAGCCTTGGATTGATTTGATTCTGTCATCAATACGAGAGCCTTGTATCGAATTGATTAAATTCTTCGATTCAAGAAGTCAGTCTTTAAAGATTTAACCTAAATCTTTAGATTTGAGATGAGTTACCGTTGATACGCTGCGCCAACCTCCTTGTGAACAGCCCCATTAACCCTAGCAACTGCTGTTTCCGTTCTGCCGCCAAAAACATCACTAACCCTAGCAACTGCTGTTTCTACACTTGTTCTCCGTTGACATCGCGTTAGAAGCTCCATGATGATGTGTCCATGACCAACCATACAGACCTAATTCTCCAAAAGGGTGTTACCTTACAGGAATTAAAGACAGAGAGCGATTTGGTAATTACATAACCAGATCTAGAAAACAAATCCTTCGATGATTCAATTCATCGAAAGCCCAACAAAGTTTAAGCTCAAGCTCAATCGTAATCAGTTTAAACGCAGTGAAAGGAAACATTACTGTCTTTATCCTTTTCTTCTTTACCGTAAGGTACGATCTTTAGGTTAGAGTTAATGTCGATGAATTAAAGTTTAGGAATTGGTCAGGATATTAGATTTGTGTTAAATAAAGATTTATTGTTTGGGTATTATTAGATAAATACAAATTTTATTTAAGCAATTTTCTATAGGATAATCCAAATAAAAAATCACATTTGAAAGAAATAATAAATTCTGTTTTAATAGATATGATTATATTTTACTTTTTTTTTAAATAGTACAAAAGGAAACCTAGGAATTAAGACTCATCTTTGTATTTTTCTAGATAATAGTATTAATACTTTTGACTACTATTCAAATTCAATATTAAAGTTACTAGGTTATATATATATATATATATATATATATATATATATATATATATCATACTTAAAAGATTACTAGATTTTGATTCGTGCAACCCCGCAGATTTTGTTTTATTTTTTATATACATAGCTAAAATTTTATTTATTCATTTTAAAACATATAATTGAATGTATATTAATTTATAATTATATTTTATTACTAATTCGAAATTAGTGAAATATTTACATATTTGTTTTCATTTGAGATCTTGCTAAAATATTTTTCAAAAGCTATGTTATAATTTTCTACTATATATTTATATTTAAAATAAAAACATATCAAAAGATATTATGATTAAAGTAGTTACAAATATTTTATCAATAGCTTTAATAAAATACATTTATTAAAAAAAAATTAGTGATGGTACAAATAAAAAAAACACACATGAGATGAGTCATAACTTCTCTTTTAATAGAATAAACTAGATTTTGACCCGCTCTTTCAAAGCGCGAGATTATTTTTGAAACAAACTAAATTTATATAATATAAATTTGCATTTTTGATTGTATATATACATTTAAATATTAAACATGAAGCGTTATATTTAGTGTTCTGAAATAGGACTCGGTCCGCGGCTAAACTGGAAAAAAGATGACTCTATATGTAATCCGGTTTGTTTTTTCTATAAAAAATGTTATTGAATTTTTTTATAAAACCCGTTATAACCTAGGATCCAGTTACCGGTTAAATCTATAGATGACTCATTATGTATTACAATTTGATTTGAATTTTCAAATCGAAAGTTTCTAATTTATGAATGTTTAGATGAATGTTGGATATATTATGAATGTAATGCTCTAATTTTACAAAAGTTAGCCATACAATTTTTTAGTCAAACTAATTAATCATTTTGATTGTAAGCGTAATGATCAATATTTGAGAGGATGCAAACTAAAATAGAAATAAATTTGAGCATCAACGATTCATATACTATTACTACAATTTAGTGATTTGAGTTTGAAATAAATATAATTGCTTATTTATTTATTTAGTTTACTTTTATTGTTCGCATGTTCTTAGAATTTTTTTTGATGTTTTGTTTTTGGTTTGTTTTAAATTTTTAATTTAAGTTCATTATTCATATGAGACATTTCAATATTTATTAATTTTCCTTTTGTTATATATTTTTATTATATATATTTAATAGTAATGTTTAATATTAGATTTTCACCCGCACTTTAATAGCGCGAGATGAATTTTTATTCAAATACTAATTTACTGAAAATTAAAAATCTTATATATATGTGTATTTTTTATAAGAACATTTGTTCTAAAGTATCTATGATAAAATTAAAATTTACATGAATATAATTTTATGAAAATAAGATAATTTATTTATATATCTACCTTGTATCAATATTATTTATATTTTAAAAATTTAAATTATATTGATTTTTTTTAAAAAAATATTGGTAAAAATTATTTTATTATTATATTTATTTTTCAGAATTATTATAAAAATTAAATATTGTCATTTTACTTATCTCATACTTGATAAATATATTAAATTATTTTAATACTTAAAGTTAAAATATTTATATTAATATATGAAATTATTTATTAATTTATATATCATATTTTAATATAATTTTTAATAAGTTGAAGTATGTTGTAAAATTCATGAATATATTTGATTCTGTTATTTTATAATTTATAAAATAGTTAATAAATGGATTAAGTTACTTTATATTTATTACTTAGTGTAGTAATTTAATTATGAATATAAATTATGTATATATAAATATTATAATTTTTTTATTTCTTATTATATAAATGAAAAATGAATTAGTATTCGTTTTTAATTATAATTAATATTAATTATGAATTTTATTATTTAAAAATAAATATTAAAGAGAAATATTTATTTACATTTTAAATAAAAGATACTATTGAAATCTAATCTTAGGAAAATATACTTAAGAATATTTTTTTCGATATATTATTTTGGAAAATACTAAAATAATTGGTTATATATAATATATATTTAATAATAACCAAGTTAATTATAGGAGAAGAAATAGAAAATTAAATAAATGTAATGATTCAACATAGACTATTTGTATGTAGATAAATATTGTTTTTTTTAATAGTATTGATATTTGACTAACATATATTAATTCATCGATCACTACACATGAAATTACTTTTTACAAGATATTTAATAAATTATAACATTTCAGCATTAAAATAATAATTTTAAAACATCATCCATTAACTTATACTTTTCAATTCTAAGTATGTGTCGTCTTTTGGAATAGATTAAAGACATGATCTCCATGATCCAAAACCCATGAAAGAGGAAAACATCGTATAATTTTGATGTTTTTGGGTTTTGTAAATACATGACATGTGTAAAATCTTATTGTTAGAATGACTTGTACCTTAATATATAACAGATTTCAATCCTAACAGACTGTTTACTACAGTTATGAATAGCTTTCTGCTGCTGTGAGTCATCATAGATTGGTTGTTCTTAGATTTTGTTTTAAAGAGAGAGATACAAATAATAATTTCTCTGACATTCTTTGTACCTATTGTAGAAGCCAGAAAACCGAATCAATAAAAACGATGTAAATAAAGCGATGTTAAGGGAATATTCGATTCAAAAGATGAGATAAAAAACCGATATGAAAACGTTTAGAAATAGACCATGGAGTCGAGACGAATCTCTTTCCTTAATTCTTAATATTCGCTCCGTAGTGAGACAGACTTGTACGAATTAGAGCCCATGATACAACCATGATAGACGATTCACGCTTCAAACGTCCTACGAACTAATAATCTACAAAACACTCTCTAAAACTTATGCTGGGAGATTGTTGGTTTTCATTGCCGATGTGAAAAAGTATATAAATGAGAGAGGATAAAACGAGTTGTTCAAGAGGAGAAAAAGATTTGATTTTCGTAATGGTTGAACCACATTAGCGAAAATCTCGGAAGTGGAGTTGAGAAACTTTCTCCGCAAGATCTCTCCTCTGTTGACTCGTTCTGATTTATTTCGAACAAAAAAATTGTTGTTGTTTTAAGACGAACTACACGTCTTTTAAACACAAATGTCATGTTGTTTTTTGGTCTAAAATGGGCCAAACCGTTGAGCTTAATTGAGCCTAAAAAGAACATCTTGTAGTGGCACTGGGGCCACATTTAACCAAGCCCACGTCAAAGTCATTGAGCCTATTCTGCGGCGGCGGCGCGCGCGTGGGGAGCCTTCCTCTCTCCCAAGACTTTGAACCAAGACAAGGGTGGGAACATATATATATTGCCCATTTTCCTCCCTTTTAGACGATGTGGGACTTTCAATTTTTTTTTTAACATTTGGGCTAGAAATGACTCTAAACATATGCAGACTGAATTCAGACTCGATAGACTCTAAATACTATACTTATTTTAATCCTGACTAGACTAGACAGACTTATCGAGAGTGTTTGCGAAAAATTTAGTTGGTGGCATTTTTAAGCCTTGAACCACTCATAGTTAATATCTGTCGAGTTTACTTTACCAGAAGGTGAACATGATGTCTTGAACCAAACGGTGTTTAATGTAAACCAAGACAACATGTATAACACAACTTCATTTTCTCGTAGAACTTAGTTCTCTATTGTGTTCATTGTGGCCCTGAACTATTCCTGGTTTTCATGAGTGAACTTAGAGAATATAGACTTGCATTCATTCTCCTAGAAACGGCCTCATTTCACACTCATTAGGTGATTGACCATGAAAAGTATTGAGTAATACTTCGCTTTAGAAGCTATTCAATCATTAAAAGTCTATGCTTATCCTTCTCATATAGCACTTTTATCATCTTAGGAGTTGGGTAGAGATCATAGTCTCAAAGTGCTTTTGGTAGATTTTGTTTGATTTTGTTTTCATTTTGAACCAACTTCTTGGGATCTCCAGTCATGATAGGTAGGGTTGCAATCAAGAATCCTCATTCGTTATAGGCTTTAAACCCATTCCTTTTGATGATTTAGCAAGAATATCTCATGGCAAACCTTTAGTGAATGGATCTGCTAGGTTGTCATCCGATTTGATATAATCTATTGTGATTACACCATTTGAGATAAGTTGTCTAATGGTTTTATGTCGTCTTCTAATATGACGATATTTACCGTTGTAGAGATTATTTTGAGCCCGAGCTATAGCTGATTGACTATCGCAATGTATTCGTATAGCTGGCACAGGTTTCTCCCACATAGGAATATCTTCCAAAATATTTCTAAGCCATTCAGCTTCTTCTGCTGCTTTGTCTAAGGCTATAAACTCCGATTCCATGGTGGATCTGGCCTACACTGTTTGTTTGGTATATTTCCATGATATTGCTGCCCCTCCTAGTGGAAAGACTATCCACATGTGGATTTTGAGTTTTTAGAATCTAATATCCAGTTAGCATCACTGTATCCTTCTAAAACTGCTGATTCTTTACCATAGTGAAACCCAAAATCTTTGGTGTAGCGCAAGTAATTAAGTCCTCTCGTTATACCTTTCCAGTGTGTATGACCTGGATTACTTGTATATCGACTAAGTACGTTTACTGCATGTGCTAGATCTGGTCTAGTACAATTGGTCAAGTACATGAGACTTCCAATCACTCGTGCATACTCGTTTTGTGAAACCGCTTCACCAGAATTCTTTGTCAAGTGCATTTGGGGATCCAACATAGTTTTTTCCTTACTATTAGAGTAGTTTTTTAATCTCTCTAATATTGTTTGAGCATAATGAGATTGGGTTAAGATAATTCTATTTGAATTTCTTGTGATTTTAACCCCGAGAATTACATCTGCTAATCCCATGTCTTTCATCTCAAATTTACCTTTGAGCATGTTTTTTGTTTGATTGATGATATCTTTATTGCTTCCAATAATGAGTATATCATCTACATATAGACATAGCAAAACATACGCATTTTTGGTATTTTTGTAGTATATGCATTTATCACATTCATTAATTTTGAAACCATTTGGCATCATTACATTGTAAAATTTTTCATGTCATTGTTTAGAAGCTTGTTTAAACCCATAAAGTGACTTTACAAGTCGGCATACTTTGTTTTGCTGTCCAGGAATAACAAAACCCTCAGGTTGTTTCATGTAAATTTCATCTTCTAAATCACCATATAGAAATGCAGTTTTTACATCCATTTGATGGATTTCTAAGTCTCTTAAACCTGCGATTACTATCATTAGCCTTATTGATGTTATTCTCGTTATTGGAGAATAAGTTTCAAAATAGTCAAGGCCTTCTTTTTGTCGGAATCCTTGAACTACAAGCCTTGCTTTGTGTAAACAAGGTGTTCCATTAGGGTTTAGCTTTCGTTTCATTATTCATCTATTCCCTAATGCTTTGCAGCCTGGTGGTAAATCTGTTATATACCATGTATAAAAGATTTGGTAACCCTATCGTTCCAAAATGGAGTGTCTGGTGAGGACATGACTTCTGTCAAAGTTTTTGGATCATTTTGTACTAAAAATGCCATTAAGAAATCTTCACCAAAAGATTTTTCCTATCGAGCTCTTTTGCTTTTTCTAGGTTCATCTTTTCCATTTTCTGAAATATCATTAACAAAATTTTGACATTTGAATCAGTTTCTGAAACATTGTGGTCGTCTCTTTCTTCTCGAGTTCATTTTGAACCTTGTTTTTCCTTGCAAGGACAAATATTTTCGAAGAATGATGCATTTCTTGATTCTATTACTGTATTTTTCATGAATATCTGATATTTCAGATTTATGTACCAATAATCGATATGCAATACTATTATTTGCATATCCGATGAAGATCCACTGTTTTAGGTCAAATAGTGACCTTCTTTGGTGGCGGTACCACAACTTTTGCTAAGCACCCCCCACACTTTGAGGTATTTATACGAAGGTAAATTACCTTTCCATAGTTCATATCGAGTTTTGCCAGTTACTTTGTGTGGAATTTTGTTGACAATATAATTAGTGGTAAGCAACGCTTCCCCCCCCCACATGTTGTGGGGTAACCCAGATTCTCGCAACATTGCATTCATCATCTCTTTTAGAGTTTAGTTTTTGCGTTCAGCAACTCCATTAGATTCTGGTGAATGAGGAGCTGTAGTTTGATGAATTATTGCATGTTCTTTACAAAATGCATTAAATGGACCATCATACTCGCCTCCTCTGTCGCTTCTAACTATTTTAATAGTTGTTTTAAGCTGATTTTCAACCTTGAGTTTAAATTTTTTGAATTTTTCAAAGGTTTCATCTTTGCTATGTAATAAATATACATAACAATATGTTGTGCAGTCGTCTATGAAGGTCACAAAGTACCTTTTCCCACCTCTAGTTTGTATGTATTTTAAGTCACATAAATCAGTATGAATTAAATCTAGAGGTTTGTTAGTTCTTTCAACACGAGGTGAGAGCGTTTTTGTGAGCTTAGCCTGTACGCATACTTCACATTTTTGTTTACTTGTTTTGCATTTTGGGATTAAGTTTTGACTCATTAATCTTTGTATCGATTTGTAGTTTACATGGCCTAATATTTCATGCCATATATTAAAAGATTCAACCAAATAAGCAACTGGCTCTTTCTTATTCATTGAAACTTTTGGAGCTACAATTTTTGGAAGGACTGTCATTACATTCATCTTGACCAGTCCATCATTAACATACTCTTTTCCCAAATACATCCCATTCTTCCTAATCGCGAGCTTGTCCGCCTCAAGAGTTGTGGCGAATCCATTCTTGTTAAGCAAGGTTCCCGAGACCAATTTCTTCCTTATGTTAGGCACATGCTTCACATTCTGCAGATTGACTTCACGTCCAGATGTCATCTTCAGAACCACCTTGCCGCGGCCTTCAATCTTGGAGACTGCAGTGTTCCCCATGAACAGCTTCTCTTGAGTTTTTCTTTTCTGTTAGGTGCTGAACATCGCCCTATCAGTGCAAATGTGGGTGGTGGCACAAGTGTCATACCACCATTCCTTAGGGTTGTTGCTTTCAACCATATTGACTTCAGTCACCACTGCAACGAGATCTTCTTCAGTGAGATTCGCCTGAGCCTTCTCATCTCTGATCTTGCTGCGACACTTAGCAGTCCTGTGACCAACTTTGTGGCAGTAGTGGTATTTTCCCTTGAATTTCTCCACATTTTCCTTGATCTCAATGCCTTTCTTCTTGAAGTTTGGACCAGAAGCCTTCAAATTTGCGCTGTTTTGGAAGGCTTTGCAGGAGATAGGGCAATTACCTTTCCTTTACCCTTCATTTCAGCCACGTTGACACTATACTCTTTAGCTTGGAGCAGCTTCCATCTAAAGCCTCTGAATGAGATCTTCGAGTCTCATCTTCTACTTTTTATGCTTCAGGTAGTTCTTGAATTCTGCATAGCTTGGAGGAAGCTTTTGGATGAAGCTGAGAGTTGTGAATGTCTCACATATGGACATTCCCTCAGCAACAATTTCATGGCAAATGAGCTGAAACGCTTCCACTTGATCCATGATGGGTTTTGAATCCACCATTTTGAAGTCATGGAATTTTGCAACCACATACTTCTGACAACCAGCGTCCTCACCTCTGTACTTCTTGTCCAGTGATCTCCATAGCTCTTTCGATGTGGGAATCTCACAGTAGACTTGGTACAATGGGTCAATAAGGCGACCCAAAATGTATCTTTTGCAGATGAAGTCGGAATGCAACGAACTGTCAACACTTGCAAGAGTGTACACATCATTAATCCCGTAAGGGACAAGGGGCTTGTCCTCCTGGGTGAGTTTATCCAGCTTCATTGTTGTCAGGAAGAACATCATCTTCTTTTGCCACATTTTGAAGTCTTTGCCATCAAACTTGTCTGGCATTAATCCTTGAGTGAACAAGCTTGGTACAGTCGGAGGAGTTGGAACTACAACCGGAGCACTTGTGGTTCCTTGAATAGGACCCCCAGGCTACGGCGCGTGGTTTCATCAGCAACATTTTCCACTGGAAGGGTAGGTGTCATTGTTGCAGCGGTTGTTGCTATTGCATCAACAGTTGTCATGGTTGCCTCACTTTGAGCAGCGTTAAGTGGAGTTTGTGTATCAATGGTGGTGTCAATGGGGGTATTGTTAAGATCCGTCATTTTTCTGTTTAGAAAACATGAAAGCGGATTAGACTTCAATCAACAAATAGCATATTATTTCAAATAAATAATAGTTTCAAATCAATTTTCATTTTTGGTATTTTTAGTAGATCGCTTAAAGCGTTACAAACCACCAAATCATATCGATATAAGTCTGAAAAACGTTTTGCAAACTCGCTTAAAAGCGTTCGCAGAAACCGTTTGTGTAGACTTGTAGATTGTTTCACAAACTCGCTTTAGAAAGCTATTGTGGAAACAAATCGTTTTTATAACTTTTTTTTTATGATTCATGTAACAAAAAACGTTTCGCGATAGAGCTACAGAGCAGAACGCAAAACGTTTTCAGATAAGCAAGAAACGTTTCGCAGAAGTGCGTAAAGCAAATCGCAAGCACCGTTTCAACATAAAAAAAATAAAAATAAACGTTTTATAAATCCTTAAAATCGTTTTATAAAAACGTATCAAGATCAATCCGATTAAAGCTTATATGTAATAGAAGCGATTAAGAGTTAAGACTGTAAAAGCCGGAAAACCGAATCAATACAAATGATGTAAATAAAGCGATGTTAAGAAAATATTTGATTCAAAATAAGAGATAAAAAACTGATATGAAACGTTTAGAAATAGACCATGGAGTCGAGACGAATCTCTTTCCTTAACTCTTAATATTCGCTCCATAGTGAGACGGACTTGTACGAATTAGAGACCATGATACAACCATGATAGACGATTCACGCTTCACTCGTGAACGTCCCTACGAACTAATAATCTACGAAACACTCTCTAAAATTTACGCTAGGAGAGTGCTCGTTTTCGTTGCCGATGTAAAAAAATATATAAATGAGAGAGGAGAAGACGAGTTTTTAAAGAGGAGAAAAATATTTGATTTTCGTAATGGTTGAACCACGTTAGCGAAAATCTCGGAAGTGGAGTTGAGAAACTTTCTCCGCAAGATCTCTCCTCTGTTGACTCGTTATGATTTATTTCGAACAAACAAATTGTATGTTGTTTTAAGACGAACTACACATCGTTTAAACCCAAACGTCATGTTGTTTTTTGGTCCAAAATAGGCCAAAACATTGAGCTTAATTGGGCCCCAAAAGAACATCTTGTAGTGGCCCCAGGGCCGCATTTACCCAAGCCCAAGCCCAAGCCACGCCGAGCCGGCCGGCCGGCGGCGGCGGCGCGCGCGTGGAGAGCCTTCCTCTCTCCCAAGCCTTTGAACCAAGACAAGGGTGGGAATATATATATATATATTGCCCATTTTCCTCCCTTTTAGTCGATGTGGGACTTTCAATTCTTTTTTTTTTTAACATTTGGGCTAGGGCCATTTCTTTTCACATATTGCCATCATATTTGGCCCAACACCTATCAAACTCGGAGGTTCGAGATGACCATACTGGTTAAGTTTGACCCATTCGTACACTGTTTTCTTCCATTGTCAACAGACACAAAAGTAGAAGTGATTTAGAAGTCAAGAGTGGTTCCTCTTGAATTTGAACAGGTAAAATTTTCTGAATCTGATTGTAACTTTACATGATGTTTAGCTATCCCCGAACATTGTTCGATATATGCTTCGGAACTCGAGTTACATGACTCCCAATATCAATTCCCTAAAGTGACCAACCATCATAAACTAATATTCTTTTTGTTTCATATTAAGTGTCGTTTTAGGGAAATTTTTTTGTTACAAAATAAGTGTTATTTTTGACTTTCTATGCAGAATTTATTAATTTTATATAGAATTTATTTTTCTATTAGTTGAAATATGATTAGTTGTATAGGTAATTGTGTTTTTATGTAGATTTAAAATTAATTATTTTCTTAAGTTGTGTGTAAAAAGCTAAAATAACACTTATAATGAAACAAAATGAGTAATAACTTAGGAAGCAAAAGTGATGTATTCGAGTTTGATTCAAGTCACTACCTGAAGAGTTTGGAATGTTATGTCCCCCTATCTTCCAGAGATTCTGTAACAGCTCAAACCAAAGCTTCTTAAAACTGAAAAAAATAACAACTCAGATTTTAAAACCTAAACTTAACATAAAAGTTAATTAGATTTAAGAGAGAAGAACACAAGATCAGGATATCAAATCTCTCTTCGATTTCAAGAATACACTTACACTCATCGTTAAACAAACAAAAAAACAAACGGATCGGAACGGTCATCCTCGTCGTCACCATCAAAAGATTTTTCTCTTACTGCTTCTTCTTTGTCCTCCTCGTGAACAACCCACACTTGATAATGAGCACGAGCTGAATCGGTGGAGAGATATTGTGAGGTTTTGTCAAGCCCATAAAACGTGTTCAACTTAGGTCTGGCTTGCACAAGTTACGCGAGGAAAACTTATGGGCCTAATCGATGAAGCCCATTAGGTTAAATGTTGACATTAAAAGTAGGAGAGGAGACATGTGCCTCTAAGACAAGCTTCTGGGAGGCAGAAGCCTTTAGCCTCTTTGGAGGGCTTCCATGGCGTCTCTTAGAGAGATAGAGTAATCTAGAGATAAATATGTTACTCTAGGATTATCTCTTAGCCATGTACTTCTCCTGTATTCCTCTTTGTACTCTCTAGGTTTGTTCAACCAAGACATAGAGAGTTATGATCTTGTAAACCATGTCGGAGGTGTTTTCCGATACTTCATAGTGGATGTTGTGGATCTTGGATCCAGCCCAGATGTCGCGGTGCGGCCGTGAACTGGGTGAAAAATTATTTGAGTCATAAACAAGGATATATGTGAATCGTATGAGTAGGTCTAGGCATAAAGGTAATTCCGTAACAAAGTGGCATTAGAGCTTGCTAGTGTGATTGTTTGCTTGGTAAAATACCTTAAAAAGTGGTATCAGAGCACAGACTCATCGATTCACAGAGTCAAGTGTCGAGGAGGAGAGACATATGAAGAAGATTCCTAATGAGAGAGAAGAATCGCAAGTTTCAATGGAAGTTGGTGGTCACGTGGTTTCTCCCTAATCAGAGCAAAAATCTGAGGATAAACCGAGATCAAGATCAGGGGAAAGAGGTTTTCGTTTTACAGAAGAAGGAAAACCGTTGGACGTTCTTCGCTGCAGCTGCACAAGTTTATGGAGGAAGTATTCATGAGTCAGTTGAATCGGTTGAGATGATTTCAAGTTATGAAATCAGGGTTTCTCTAAAGTTCTCCAAGGGTGCAAGAATCTGTACTATGTGAGGACTTCAGGTTACTCACAAGATAGATGGTGGTAGGATGTTAGCATAAGATAGAGAGGTTTCAGAGTTATCTTTGGTCTTCAGTCACAAAGCGTGTGTGACTATATGCATTGGAGTTTCGGGTTTCTTCACGGTCTGTAAGTTATTGGAGTTGAAAGCATAGTGGAACATAAGGGGTTTTCGCACTGGTTTTGCATGGGATTGTCTGAAGATTCAGTGAAGGATTTCACGGTGTTCTTGGATACAATCTATTTGGTATATCAATCGTAGGTGGTATTCTTTTCTATGTGGTCATTTCAGTTTGGTATCTCATAAAATTCTTGCAACTAGGGGAGGCCTTAGAACCTTGAATGATATGAGTGTTTCATGTCTGTTTCGAGTATCAGTATGGTATTCTTTAGTCAGAGTGAAGGGTGTTGCAGAATGGTTGAAGTAAATCGACTCATGCAGGGTTCTTCTATGTTGATTGTGAGAGTCTACAGTTGGGTAGATGATCAGAGAACAAGATAGTACAAGGCTGTTATTTTCAGAGGGAATGCAGTGAGGTATTCTATGAAGATTGTTTGGTGTGATTTGTTGGAGTAGTGTGTTTGGCGTAACACATATTAATTTCACCGGAATGAATCTGCAAGCACACGGAGTTTGCTTGTTCAAGGTGGAATTCAGCTGAACAAGTGGCGGTTCAAATCGAGACTGATTCAGGATGGAAACATGTATGTTTCGGGTTTTCTGCATGGGATTCAGTAGTAATTTGTTTTGGCTTCTCAGGACATATGAGGGGAAACAAATGGGTCTACAAGATATCACGGTTGCAGAGGTAATGATTTGTTTGAGCAGAGGCTGAGCAGAGATACTTTGCATCGAAAGTCTTCTTAGCAAGTTGAGCTAAGCGGCGTGTTCTATTGGCAACAACAGCGGTTCAGAGTGATGTTCAAGACAAGGTGTTCTTTCAGATTGTTACAAGGAAATTCTCAGGATAAGAAGTTTGGTGTCTACGGGCTGTTGAGGTTGGATAAGGATTGCATCAAAGGGCTTCTGGTTTGAGGCAGTGGTGATTCAGGTTCCGCAAGAGCTTCAAGTTAGCATTGACATCAGCTGAAAATTCTGGAGAAGAAGAATCAGTAGATTTGTAGTCACGATCACATCAGTATTTTCAAGTGTGATGAACCAGAGATGATGCTGAAATAAAGGCAGCGTCAGAGAAAGAAGCAGATGGTGTTCGTTTGTGGTAAAGAAAGACGACATCAGAGACAGAGGAAGAAACGTTCACAGGAGGATCCAAATGCACAAATGCACGTGATGATTTTAGGTTTGGGAAATCATGATGAGAGACCTGCAAGGGATGCCGCGGTGTTTGCAAGAAAGGGAAGTCTCGCGTAAGCTGCAGCAAGACAGTTGCACAGGTGGGCGTGTTCGTGATCAGTGTTGGAGATTGATTTGAGTCGTCTGGGATGGAGGATATCTCAAGTGAAGACATACTCTTATTAAGTCAAAACTAGGCTTAAGGAGATGGAATCAAGTCAGGTCATCAATCTCTCAGGAACTGAAGTTTTTCAGAGATCACAAGAAATGCATGTTATCTTTGCGAAAGATGATCAACGGATCTTGCAGCTGCACAGGTTGGTTGTCTTGTGGCAACAATGTGACAAAATAGAGGTGATTCTGTTTTGGGTCAGTTCAAGTCAGTCTCGTGGGTGCATGAGAGGAAAAGTTTCTGGCTGTTAGAAGAAAGCCAGAAGAGTCACCAAGTTAGTGTGGCTAATATTGGTTGTACCTCCACGAAGAAGAAACTAGAGCAAGGGAGAAGTGTGTAAAAGCCTACAGAAGTATATGTTGGCGAAAATGGCTATTTGTGGTAACAACATGTAGCAGCTTTAGTGAGGTCGTGTGAGTGACAAGGAAAACCTAAGGGAAGAGGCGATTCAAGGTTAGACTTAGCTTGAAGATTCTGGTCAAAGGCAGAGGAAAATGCGCAGGCAGAATCGGGTTGAACAGGTTGTTACGGCTGATTGTAATCCTAAGGATGAAGGGTATGAGACAAGAGTCATCAACACTTATTCAAGAAGCAAAAAGTCACTACCACAGCTAGCAGAAGCGTGTGTGAGTTATACCTTAGAGGAATCGTCATGGAAGTTTGAGTCAGAAGTTCCATAAGAATAGACTCAGAGGAGAAGTAAGGGACGCCGGTCTGGTGTCACGACCACAAGTGTCAAGGTGGAGCTCTTGGACAAAAATTGAAGCTCAGAAGCAAAAGAAAATTTACAGACTTGACAAGGTCGGAACTTCATGCTTGAACAAGTCATAGTTTAGGTATAGTTACAGCTGGAGAAACTCGTCATAGGCTCGAGTTTGACACGAGAAAAGCTGTAAGGGAGTATCTCAGGAGCATCACAGACTTGGATGATGCGAGATATGGTTAAAAGGCCGACATGAACCACGAACAGTTGCAGAAACTTGGTTATTTTCAGAGACATGGTACTTCTAAAGGTTATTTGATTCAGGTGGAGCCACTGAGATTATATGAGGATTGATGCATCATGGATATATATAATCTGATTACAGGTGGAGTGAATCACAGGTTATTTTTATTTTAGAAGGTGTCTTGATTGGTTCAGTTGAAGGATAAAAGTTTTGGTTAGCAACTTGGTCAGCTCAAGGGTGTAAGAGCTGAAAGAGAAATCGTTTTCATGATAAGAGGGCATCATGGATATGTTCAGAGTGTCAAGGTCAGACGTGTCAATAAGATCAGTTAACAAGTACAAGGCGCATCATAAGGAGTTTGTAAGAAGAGTCTTACATAAGGTAACTTGTAATCGAGACAAGTGAAAATGGCATATGTATCATGAGTACACTGCAGTGAAGTTGATACAGAGGAGCCGAGTATGATGCAAGATAAAACGTGGTGGAGTAATTAGTTACACCAATGTATTGAGCTGTGAAGATGAAGAATGGTGAGATAAAAAAAAAAGTAAGATACTGTTAGAAGACATTGCACGGGTGCATGAAATTGTGTTACAGTTTGTCCATCTCAGAAATGGTAAGATTTGTTCTCCACAAGCAGGTTCATCTCAAGCTCAAGTCATAGAACTGAAAGAAGCTTCATGAAGGTATAAATGCAAGGAAAACCGATTGCATTTAAAGGAAGGAACATATGGAGTTCTGGATATATGTTCGCATCACAGGTCAAACAATGATGGTTGGATGATGTGTCCTGTTCAGAGTAACAGTGGTACAAAAGGTGTTCAAGTCACATAGTGTTTAAACAAGTAGAGAATCAAAGGTTGTTTCAGGACTGAAGCATATATGGTTCGAAGGTTGTTGCACAAAATTAAAGACTTTGATTCAGGGCTCAATGCGCATGAGTGAAATCGAAAGGCCAAAGAGGAAATCAACTTGCAGAAGGATGTTCAGGTTTATGTTCAAGCACTTGAACAGGTTCGTGGTTTTGATAGCAAGGTTGTGTTGTTAATAAGTTCACGAAGAGTAATAAGAAATGAAGAAACAAGACGCTAATGAGGAGTTGAGCTTGACACTTGGAGTGTAGCAGCTGAGTTTGCAACTCAAGACAATAGGTGAAGGTGATGGAAACTCAGAATGGCAATGAGATTATCACATACCCTTCATCAGGCTGGTTGTCTATTTTCATTGATAGGGTAAGTGGATTTAAGTGTTTAATCTACTTAAGCGGTTGTGGTGGATAAGTGTAAGCTTATGAAGGTTTAAAGAAGATCATGAAGGGACTTCAAGTTTGGCTCAAGATGGAGCTGAGAGAAGTGAGACGAGACAAGAGAAGAGAAGACAAGGAGATGCAGAAGATGAGCAGGTTTGCTCAAGCATCAGGAGGTGTCGGCACAAAGGAAAGGCTATGGACTTGGACCAAACACGTGGAGTTTTGTGAGGTTTGGTCAAGCCCAAAAGACTTGTTCAACTTGGGCCGGGCTTGTACAAGTTACGCGCGGACAACTTATGGGCCTAATCGATGAAGCCCATTAGGTTAAATGTTGACATTAAAAAAAGGAGAGGTCACGACATGTGCCTCTAAGCCAAGCTTCTGGGAGGCAGAAGCCTCTAGCCTCTTTGGAGGGCTTCCATGGCGTCTCTTAGAGAGATAGAGTAAGCTAGAGATAAATATGTTACTCTAGGCTTAGCTCTTAGCCATGTACTTCTCTTGTATTCCTCTTTGTACTCTCTAGGTTTGTTCAACCAGAACAAAGAGAGTTATGATCTTGTAAACCATGTCGGAGGTGTTTTTCGATACTTCATAGTGGATGTTGTGGATCATGGATCCACTCTAGATGTAGAGGTGCGGCCGTAAACTGGGTGAAAAATTCTTGAATCATGAACAAGGATATATGTGAATCGTATGAGTAGATCCAGGGACAAAGGTAATTTCGTAACAAAGTGGTATTAGAGTTTGCTAGTGTGATTGCTTGCTAAAAATACCTTACAGATATCATCGTGGAGAATCTAACGGGACGATGTGTATAAATTTCCAAATAAATCAACACCTGACTTCTCCTACAAAAGTTGGTTACTTTACAGGAATCAAAACGGGGCGACCGATTTGGTAATTACATAACCAGATCTTGAAAACAAATCCCCCAACAACGTTTAAGCTATGACGAAACTTTACTGTCTTTTATCTTTTCTACTTTACTGTAAGGTGAGATCTTTAGGCTATAGTTAGTTTCGATGGATTAAAGTTTAAGAATTAATGAGGACTATATCTTCATTAGTGCGATTTTTCTAAGTACTAATCTTTTTGGTTATGCAATCAATAAGTTAATATAATTTGATTTTATAAGTATTAATTAACTTTATAGTAGTGTTCATATGGCTTATAATATTATTAGTATAAAAATTTTAAATTTGTATTTTTGTAACAATTTATTTTAAAAACATTATTAAGCAACAATATTAATTTACATATTTTTTTTTGTTTTATTTCTAAATTAGAAATATATGTGGAAATTAAATTAAGTTGAACATATGTAATAGATAAACAAATTTTTGGGATACTATTAAAAGTATTTTACATAGTTTTTAATTTTTGTTTATAAAGAAAAAATAAACTAAATTTTTGCTTATTTATGATAGTTAAAATTTTAATTAACTAATTTTTAAATATATATTTTAAAAACATTCTAAAATTTTCAAAATATTTTCTTAGAATTTCAAGAAAATATTTATTTGTATTTCAGATAAAAATTAAATGATATGAAAAGATATTATAATTTTGTTATCAAAATTTAGTAAACTTTCGAAGAATGGTACAAATTAAAAAAATCACGCATGAAAAAGTCATAATATTTGTGTGTTTTATATTATTATTAGTATAAAATTGATAATTTTTGTATTTGTAGCAATTTAAAAAACATTACTCCCTCTGTTACAAAAATATACATATTTTAGAAAAAAAATTGCTTCAGAATGATGTATTTTTATATTTTCAATGTATTTTTTGTCAACAAATAATGACAATTGTGATTTTTTCAAAAACATTAATTGCATTTCCTGAAGTCTTATTGATTTAGAAATATAGAAAATATAAGATTACAAAAAGTTATGCATTATTAGTTAAGTTTTAATGTTTTATTAAAATGTATGGAAAACCTAAAATATATATTATTGTGAAACGGAGGGAGTATTATGTAACAATATTAATTTCTATTTTTTATTTATTTCTAAATTTAAATTATATGTGAAAATTTAATTAAGTTGGACATACGTAATAGTTAATCCAATTTTTGGGATACTGTTAAAGTATCTTACATAATTTTGATTTTTTTTATAAATCAAAAATAAATAAAAATTTTAATTAATTTTTATAATAATTAAAATTTTAATTACCTAATTTTTTAAATTATAGTTTAAAAATATTCTAAAAGATTTTAAAAGTTTTTTTTAGAATTTTCAGAAAAATATTTATTTGTATTTCAAATAAAAATTAAAAGATATTATAATATGTTATGCAAAATATAATAAACTTTTTAAGGAATGTCCAAATTTAAAAATCACAGATAAAAGAAGTCATAACATCTATTTTAATAGTATAGATACAAGATTTGTGTTAAATAAATTGTTATTCTTAGAATATTATCAAATAAATACAAAATTTATTTTAGCAACCTAAGACTGGGACTCATTTTTGTTTTTGAGATCCTAGTATTAATATTTTGCTATTGCTTAGTTCAATATAAAGTTAGTAGGTTATATATAACATACTTAAAAGATTATACTATTTGATTAACATATTTTAATCATCGATCACACTAGACATGAAATTACTTTTTACAAGATAATTAATAAAGTATAACATTTCAGCTTTAAAATCTATACTATTAAAGAATAATCCCTACTATGATTATGCTCTTAGTTTTTGGAGTTATTTACAATAACATGCCACTTACTTATTTGGATCTTTTAAATTAATTTTTCTCCAAATTTAAACAAATATATTGTAGCATTTAAAAAGAAATCATTTCCGTATATTCTAATCTTTCTTATATTAAACTAATTGATATCTATGTTATTTATATTTTAGCAGCAAAAATAATATATATTTATGTTAACTAATATCCTAATATTTATGAATAACCAAATGATTATCCTAAAAATATTTTTGATTTTTAAAATAATATATTAGAATTGGAGCATGCATTTTCAAAGAGCATATATACTATTAAAGCAGAATCTCTACTAGGATTCTGCCCTTGCCTTTTGTAGTTAATTACAAGGAATGCCACTCACTTAATTGAATACAATAATTAATTTAGGAAATATTCCAAAACTAAAAAGACAATTAATTATGTATAATTTCTCTCCTTTATTATTTTATTTTAAAAATGTACCACTGCATTTATTATCATAACAATTATTTACAGCGATTTTCTTATCCAATATAAATTTTATATAATAATATTAGAGAATAATATAAATTTTCAGTTTAGATTATTTTTATAAATACTAAACTAAAAACTATCTATATTTTTATTAAAAATAATAATAAAAAATTTACTAAGTTTAAAATGTTTGAAATGAATATTCAGTATGTAAAATTGATATTATAAATATGTTTGCAAACAAATATCTTAAAAAATAATCTATTAATGTATTTAAAATTATTGAACTTAACATATCAATAACATTTTTGGAAATTTGTCAGAACAAAATTATATTCCTCAACAAAATATTATCATACACACACACACACACACATATATATATATATATATATATATATATATATATATATATATATATATATATATATATATATATATATATATATATATCTTTTTAATTAAAAATTATATCCATTTGTAACATATTAAAAATAAAAAATAATATAAGACACATCTAAATAGACAAATTATATTATTGTAATTCTCAAATATGTATATTTATGTAGAATTTTAGACAAATTTAGGAGATGAGTAAATTATATATACGGACTTCCGGGTCTATTTATCCGAGAACGGGTCTCGATCGAATATAAAACGATTTTTGAGACTCAAAAATTATAATAAAACAACTTTAAAAGTATCTTTTTCTAATAAAAATTATAGATTCATGCATGCTTTATCAAAATGATCAAGAAGACATACCCGCGTTTTCAAAGCGTGAGTGAAAATCTAGTAATAATTAAAACAACATCATTCATTAACTTATATTTTCAATTATAAGAATGCATTGTTTTTGGAATAGATTAAAGACATGATCTCGATGATTAAAAACTAATGAGCATGGCCAAGTTCAACAAAACAAAAGATTTGACAATATTAAAAAAGAAGTTACGATCTTGAAGTTGAATACCATCCTTGATTAGAAAATTCATCAGTAGAATCATTAGCTAAAGCTGTAAGAGCATTTCATAGGATATGGGTTATTTGTTCGTGCACATGATTACTAGATCAATTCCCTTTATATCATCGGTTGACCAAGCAAAAGTTGAAACATTTTCCCAAAGAAATCAGATGAGCTTATCTTTAGTGTCATATGCTAGCTTGGATCTAATACCAACATACTTTTCTTGATTGTCTTTATCTATGATCACATGTGTAACAAGGTCGTGTTTTGGTTCGGGCTGGTTGTTTTCTGTGCATATGACAAAGATTGACGAGCCCCTTGCCAACGTTCTGATTCAAACATGTGCAATAATATCTTTGATTTCCATTGCTTGTGTGAATTTATATTTTCATCAGAAATTTTAATATTTGTGAGAGTTCGATGAAACAGCCTTCTTTATATGTATAGGGTATATATGCCCAATATTGAGTCATGAATCGCAATCTGCAGACTATCATGAACTAGCGAACTTTGTGCTGCCACCAACATATACATGTAATGTTATGGTGGTGATACTTGGGGCAATATCCAGATATTTAATTGCCATATATATATATAATTAGGTTAACTGAGCTCTTGATGTCTATAAGGATATGTGTTACCTCACAATCGCCAATAAGCAAGTCAATATGTATAGGGTCGTTATAAAATGCAACTAAACATTAGTGATTGCTTCCTTAAAATCAATTAGCTATTTTGTATATTTACTATACATTTTTAGATAGATGCTTAATGTAGTTTTTCTATTTCTTATATTGTATATTCATTTTTTTCTATTGTATATTATTCTAGTACTATGATAGATGTTTAATGTAATATTTTTGTTTCTTATATTGTATGTTTATTTATTCTTATATTGTATGTTACTTATTTTAATTTTCTTGCTCTTATGTTAAATGATAATATTACGATATATATTTGATGTAACATTTCTATTTCTTATTTTGTATATTTATTATTTATTTATTTTTCTTGTATTTTATATTTACTTATTTTAATATTACGATAGATGTTTAATGTAATATATTTCTATTTCTTATATTGTATTTTTACTGGTTATTTATTTTGCTATATATTTTTGAGATAGATGTTTAATTTAGTTTTTTTTTCATTCTTATGTTGCATATTTACTGACTGTTTATATTTTCTTATATTATATATTTACTTATTATAATTTTCTTTATTTTATTTCAAATTATAATATTATGATAAATGTTTAAGGTAATATTTATACTTCTTATATTGTAGATTTACTTATTATTTTTTATTGTATATATACTTATAAAAATATTTGGAAGTAATAAAATGTAAAAGTATACATTTTCAGATAGATGTCTAAAGTAGTTTTTTCATTTCCTATATTTCATATCTACTTATTATTTATTGTTTTTTATATTGTATATTTACTTATTCTAATTTTCTTGATTTTATATTTGTGGTAATATTACGATAGATGTTAAATATAATATTTCAATTTCTTATATTGTATAATTAATTAGTATTTATTTTAATATACATTTTTCAGATATATTTTAAACGTATTTTTTCTATTTTTCTATTATATATTCACTTATTTTTTTTGTATATTTACTTATTTTAGTGTTACAATATATGTTTTATCTAATATTTCTATTTATTATATTGTATATTTATTTATTCTATTATTATTATAGACTTTTAATGTAATATCTATATCATATTTTATGTTTACTTGTTATTTATTTTACTATACATTTCATTTATTTATTTATTTTAATATTATGATAGATGTTTGATTTAATATTTATATTTTTTATATTGTATATTTACTTATTCTAATATTAGTATGGGGAAATTGCTAAAAATGACTCAAAACTTGATTTCAAATGCAAAAGTAACCCAATAGGCTAGTGAAAATACAATAAACTCCTTTTGAGCAAACAAAAAAACTGTATTCAATTTTACCAAAATAATATTTTCGCGTGAGAAGACTTTTTGAGAAGTCTTCTGCGAGAAGACTTCCTTGTAAGTCTCCCCCAGAAGATTTCTTTAGAAGTCTTCTTTAACAAATCTTCCGGACGTCTTCCGTGAAGTCGTCCAGTAGTGTTCCGAAATTCTCCAGAAGACTTCTCTGGAAGTCTTCTCAAACAATAAATCCTAAGAATAATTTATAAAATTCATAAAAAATATTTATGTAGAGGAAAAATAGAAATCATGTAACCACAAACATTTGTAAATAATGTAAATTTATATCAACTAAAATTGAATTGTTTTCAACCTAGATGAATTAATGTAGAATGAGTCATGGTATTCATTGGTTTAGGGTTTAGTAACATATGTGATAGTATTGTAGGTAGTTTTAGGCGTAGATTTTGAAATCTATCTTCTTAACTTTTTTTTTTTGAATTTGACGAATATGTGTTAGTGATCCTCTAATAAGATGATTTTAAACACTTTCTAAGTTTATTTTATGTTTAAGGAAGTGTTTTTTGGTTAGTTAATTGATTTAGGGTTTCGGAAGACTTCCAGAAGACTTCCCAGGATGTCTTCTAACATATAATGCAGTAGAAGACTTCACGGAAGACTCTACAATTTTACCGCTTGAATTTCAGTGAAAATTCAAATTCCCGCCTAATGGCGAAGTCTTCTGGAAGTCTTTCGGACGTCTTCCGTGAAGTCGTCCAGTAGTCTTCCGAAAGTCTTCTCTGAGAAGACTTCCATGTACGTATTCTCCAGAAGACTTCTCTGGAAGTCTTCTCAAACAATAAATCCTAAAAATAATTTATAAAATTCATAAAAAATATTTATATAGAGGAAAAATAGAAATCATGTAACCACAAACATTTGTAGATAATGTAAATTTATATCAACTAAAATTGAATTGTTTTCAACCTAGATGAATTAATGTAGAATGAGTCATGGTATTCATTGGTTTAGGGTTTAGTAACATATGTGATAGTATTGTAGGTAGTTTTAGGCGTAGATTTTGAAATCTATCTTCTTAACTTTTTTTTTTGAATTTGACGAATATGTGTTAGTGATTCTCTAATAAGATGATTTTAAACACTTTCTAAGTTTATTTTATGTTTAAGGAAGTGTTTTTTGGTTAGTTAATTGATTTAGGGTTTCGGAAGACTTTCCGTGATGTCTTCTAACATATAATGCAGTAGAAGACTTCAAGGAAGACTTCACGGAAGACTCCGAGAAGACTTCTCAAGAAGTCTTCCAAACCAAACTCGAACTTAATTTACCTTCAATTTGAAATTAACCGGAATAAACCAAAATATATTTAACCTAACCTGATAATTTACCGTACATATAAATAGTAGTTTTTAACTATTTTTTTCACTTTTCGGTGTTTCAGAAAAAAAAAATTGGTGAAAACCCTAGCCTCCTCTTCTAAGGCGATTACTGTGACAATTTACAACGAATCTCTTCCGACTACCGGTTCCTCTTGATTTCAGATCTGAAACTGTTCGTTCGTTTCTTCCCTTGACTTCTTCCTCTATTTCTTTCCTTTCCGACCTCAAGTTGACCCATTTGTCCGTAAGTCTCCCAGAAGTCTGCCGTAAATCTTCATGGAAATCACCCGTAAGTTTTCATGGTAGTCATCCGGAAGACTTCATGGTAGTCATCCGGAAGACTTCATGGAAGTCATCCGGAAGACTTCATGGAAGTCATCCGGAAGACTTCATGGAAGTCATCCGGAAGACTTAGTGGAAGTCATCCGGAAGACTTAATGGAAGCCATCTGAAGTCTTACGTAAGTCTTCCATGAAGTTTTCCGTAAGTCTTCCATGAAGTCTTCCGTAAGTCTTCCATGAAGTCTTCCGGAAGTCTTCCGTAAGTCTTCCGGAAGTCTTCCGTAAGTCTTCGGTAAGTCTTCCGTAAGTCTTCCGAAAGTCTTCTGAAGTCTTCCGAAATTCTTCCGAAGTCTTCACAGTTTGTATGTTAGTATATAACTCTTGGTGTGTTTGTTTTATGTTTGAGATGTTGTTTTATCATTGTTTGCAGGCTATACAATGGAATTACCAGTACTCCCGAAGAGGTTGTTCACCCTAGGGGAAGAGCCGATTCCAATGAAGAGCATTGGATATCATACTGATGACCCCAGATTACTTCCTGCCGTAAAGGATGCTCTCCATGCTGATGAATGGGAGGAGCTGAAGAACTCTAGGTTGGGAGTCTTCATAAAGTTTTGGGAGTTGGACTTTGGTTGGGCGTCTAGGCTGGTTCACTATATGCTTTGTTTTCAGCTTGATGTCAAGAAGAAGTACGAGCTGTGGAGTCTCATTGGTTCAGAGCCGTTGAGGTTTTCACTTATTGAGTTTGAACATCTCACCGGTCTTAACTGCGACTATGTTGAGCATGTGGATAATCCTCATGTAGGGCTAACAGAGGATTTGTATCGATTCTGGGAGTTGATGGGTGTTGATATCAACTCTGGTCCAAGCTCCCAACAAATAGTGGCGGCATGTGGGAGATGTGAACAGTGGTCTCGGGATGACCGCATGAGGCTGGGATACCTAGCCATCTACAGAGGATTCATTGAAGGACGAAAGTAGACATCCGCTACACGGGCTAGTCCTGCCAGGCTAGTGATAAATCTTGAAGAGTTTGAGGCCTACCCATGGGGGAGATTGGCGTTTAAGATCCTTATGGACTCTGTGAAGGCTAAGGATTTGACAAAATCTTACACCATTGATGGGTTTATTCAAGTACTCCAAGTCTGGATCTACTTCGCTCTGCTAGACTTTGCTGCGGAGTATGGAAAGCCCATACGAAACAAACCTAGTCCTCCTCTGATGGCTTATAAGGGGCATAAAGGACGAAAATTTGTCAAAGAGGGTATCTGCGCACAGGTATGTCTCAGTATCTAACTTGATATGGTAGTGATTATTGTCTCAGTATCTAAATTGATATTCATTACTTCCTGGAGACTCGTGTGGTGAACCTAGTGGTGAAGTGGCTTGCTGAATTGTTCCCGCAGTGGGACAATGATAACACCGATGAGGTAGTTGAGAACCTCGTGAATCTCATCTGTGGTGGTGAACGCAAGATGAAGTGGGGCAAAGAGTGCTGGCCAGACATTGGTACTAAGCCGTGGACCAATCCAAAGGTCATCATTGTCAAGGAGGAATCTCTTGAGCTTCCTTTCAAGGAAGAAAGAAGACCCTGGAAGAAACTTCATACTGAGTCTCGTACTGAGGGTCCTTCTGAGGATCGTACTGAGGCTCCTGCTCCTTCTGAAGCTCGTACTGAGGCTCCTTCTATTTCGTGGAGTGGGCTTAAGAAAGAAGATCTTGAACAAAGTTTCAAGAACTTGACGAAAGTTATGACTGATGGGTTTAGGCATTGCCTAAAGAAGATCAAGCTTCTTGCCGATAGGATTGAAGCTGTGGAGAAGAAGGTGGGAATCAACCACAATGAACTTCAACTCACAGTTTCAGAACCGGATAATACTGCGCACGAACTAGGGGTTAGTACTGAAACCTCTCTCAAAATCAAAAAGAAGAGGAATACTAAGAATAAGAAGTGAACTCGAATTTGTTTCATTTGTTGATTGGTACATTTGTTTCATTTGTTGATTGGATGATACATTTGTTTCATTTGTTGATTGATACATTTGATTCATTTGTTGATTGGTACATTTGTTTCATTTGTTGATTGGAACCTTTGGCTTGAACTCGAATTTGCAGAGTGAGAGTGTGAATGGGAAGAAATCAGGAAGTGTCAACAAAGACACTGACCAAAAACAAATGAGTAGCATCAATGCACCTTGGCTCCCAGAGGTGGAAGATCCAAGTGTTGTCATGATGGACAAAACTGAGCCAACTAAATCAGACTTGGATAGGGCGGAGGAGAGACGCCGGATAAAGAAAGATGCTACCATGGCATACCTCAGGGGAAAGAGTGAACGAGAGAGGAAGCTTGCTGCATCACAGCAGTCTCCTTATTAGGGCAACAGCACAGCCAAAGTGATCGTGCCGAACAAGAAGGTGGTCTTGGCTATGATCCGTTTGCTCCCCTTGACAAGAATAAGAATAAGTTGCTTATTGAATTTTTGAAAAAAGATCCGTAAGTATTAATCTCCCACAGAACATTAAGTTGGTTGTTGTTGTTTGTTGATCTAGTTTTGCTGTTTTCAAGAGTCATAGAATAGCTTTTGATAAAAGACCACCGGGGCCAAGTCTGTGGTATTCCACCATCCGAACACCCCTAAAATGGCTCCACGACTCGGTAAGATTTTTAAGGTTTACTTGTGGAAGTCTTCTGGAAGTCTTCTGGTAGTCTTCCGGAAGAAGTCTTCTGGAAGTCTTCTGGAAGTCTTCCGGAAGAAGTCTTCTGGAAGTCTTCCGGAAGAAGTCTTCTGGAAGTCTTCCGGAAGTCTTCCGGGGGAAGTCTTCTGACTTGTTATGTCTTCTTGAAGTCTTATGCCTTGATATGTTTTCAATGCAGCATATGGATGATTATATCAATTTACTGAGGCAGCGGTTTCAGAGGCATCCAGAGCACTTTAGGAGCGAGAGGCTTTGCATTCTTGATCACGTGTTTAGCAGAATGTGGACGTTCAAGTACCCAGACTTTAAGAGATCAGAGCCCGATGCAAACGGGTTAGGAAGGTTGCTCCCTGCAGGGAGTTGGGATTTTTATGCTGGTATACTACCCAGATTTTGCCAAACAAAAAAGGTTTGGAGATCGGATGTGGATGACATTTATGCGCCAGTGAACTTCAAGAATGATCACTGGATTGCTATTTGGGTTTACATTCCAAACAGGCACATCACCATCTGGGACAGCATTATAAACCATATTAGACCTGCTCAACTCGCCGATTTAATGGAGCCTTTTGCCAAGATGTTACCTTATCTGCTAGTGGAATGTGCTGCCTTCGTCGAAGAGCGTGTGAAATACACAGTAGAGCCATTCACATATGCGAGAGTGTCTGACAGAGTACCTCAATGTCGTGCTGGTGATTGTGGTGTGTTCACCTTGAAATACATTGAGTGTCATGTTCTTGGAATGGAATCATTTCCTCCTGGCTTATCTGATAAGAACTTCAAGAGCATTAGGGAGAAGATGGCTACTGACCTATTTAATGAGACCCCTGGCAACAATGGAGAAACCGATATTGAGGGCTTGGATATGTATGATTGAACTAATATTTTGTACATAATTCTAATTCTAATCTTTTGTAACCTTGAACTAATATTTTGTAACATTGAACTAATATTTTGTACATAATTATAATTCTTATTCTAATGAAGGAACCTATTCAAACACAGTACATAAGACATAAGATAAGTTCATAAGACATAAGACATCCAGACGAATTACAGACAATTTCAAGAAGACTTTAAGAAGATACCCTCCGGAAGACTTACAGAAGACATCCAGACGACTTACCGAAGACTTATAGACGACTTACAGACGACTTCAAGAAGACTTTTAAGAAGATACCCTCTGGAAGACTTACAGAAGACATCCAGACGACTTACCGAAGACTTACAGAAAACTTACAGACGACTTACAGACGACTTCAAGAAGACTTTGAGAAGATACCCTCCGAAAGACTTACAGAAGACATCCAGACGACTTACCGAAGACTTACAGACAACTTACAAAAGACTTCAAGAAGACTTACAGAAGATACCCTCCAGAAGACTTACAGAAGACATCTAGACAACTTACCGAAGACATACAGACGACTTCAAGAAGACTTACAGAAGATTAGTTCTCACTATTTGGACAATATGGACGTGTATGACCAGGTTGTCTGCAGTTTGAGCAGCTATAATCCTTGTGTAGCTTCCGCGGTTTGTGTCCTCTCATCCTAGATAGCTCCAACCAAGATTGCCATCTTGATTTCTTTTGTCGCCCTGGACCACGCTTTACATCTGGAGGAAAACAAGTTCGAGACTCAACTTCTCCACCACAAGGATATATATTCTGTGAGTATCCTGCATACAAATATTCCTTCGAGTATAGGGGGCACACAAGTGTTGCAATATGCCGATTAGCAAAGGTTCCATCTGCTATAGCATGCGAGCAAGGTATTTTCTTGATTCCATAGACACCACATTCACACTTACTATGTTCCAAATCGACAACACAGTCACGTTTGCCACCTGACACAAAGAATCGACTTCTATCAATTGGTTGGACAGTCATCTTATCCGCTAACTCCTCACGAATCGCCAATAAGTATTCAACTCCCCGACTATGTTCAGTTGTGAGATTCAGAGCATCTTCTCGCCTTTTCCAATACCACCTTCCCAACTTTTCCCTTATAAACCCCAAAAGAAACACTATGGGAAATCCTCTTGCTCTCTTGAGAGCGGAGTTAATAGATTCAGCTATGTTGCTCGTTTTTATATTGTACCTTTCTCCATGACAATGAACCCGTGACCATAGTCTCACGTCCGCTTCCTCCAAATATGTTGCCAGTGCCGGGTTAGCATTCTGGATCTCCTCCATGTAGCGGTTAAAGTCGAAGAGTGTATGAGCATAAGCAGCGCCTTTAACCAAGTACAATAGATGCTTCCCTTTATACTTTTGGACAATGTTCTGTTGTAGGTGATAATAACATATTCCTCGGGTTGCCCAAGGGAACACCTTTTCACATGCGCTTTTAATGGCTCTATGCCGGTTGGAGACTATCATCAAAGCATGCTGATCAGATACACAACTCCTCAGTTGTGTGAAAAACCATTCCCAAGCATCATCATCTTCTATATCTACGATTCCAAAAGCCAATGGAAATATCTGAAAATTACCATCTTGTGCAGCTGCAACTAACATAACACCTTCATACTTCCCACTTAGGTGAGTCCCATCCACCACGATGACCCTTCTTTGATAATGAAAACCAGCAATAGAAGCTCCAAATGATATAAATAGATACGTAAATCTATTCTCAGCATCAAGTTCTATACTAGTCTTAGAACCCGGATTTGCTAACGTGATTTGTTCCAAATATGAAGGCAGCCTCTCATACCCTTCTTCTGCTGATCCTCTTACCAATTTTTGAGCATGTAACAATGCTCTGTATGAAGTGGTGTAATCTAGAGTCATGCCAAACATGTTCCTCATTGCATCTTGGATATGCTTCGGATTTAACCCATCAATGATTCCAACGCGATCTATGAAAAGCTGACCAACATACTTCGCAGTAAAATGTTTCCGGTGAGCCCGTCGTTCAGACACAGAACATGTATGAGTCTTCACATACTTTGTTACCCAAAACGTGTTTGTTCCATGTTTCACACTCGCTCTAAACTTCCATGTGCACCAAGGAACACGACATTTTGCTACAAGTAGTGTTTTAGTGGTCTTGTATATTTTGAAGGAGAATTTATGCTTCACCGCTCTCAACCGCAACTCTGAAACCAATGTCGCTTTAGTGATAAAACTCTGGCTGACATAGATATTGGTGTAAACTATCCCATTCGAGCTTTCTCCTTCATTAGCATATGTCTCTTTGAAATTCTCAAAACATATATCTTCTTCCTCTTCCTCTTCCTCTTCCTCTTCCTCATCCTTAACTCTTCCATACTCACTGTAATCTCCAAACTCATCATCCACTTCAGCAACATACTTCTCCTCCTCATCATCCACTTCAGCAACATACTTCTCCTCCTCATCATTTATATTTTGAGGTAAATTATCATCATCTTCCACTTCATTTTCTTCTTCACCTCCATTTTCTTCTTCTCCTTCAACAGCTAGGTTTCCTTCAGCTTTGGCATCATTGACATTCCTCATCTTGCCTCGGCTTGATACACAAATACGTACAACATGTGTTTTACTTATCTTGATCAAGTTCTGAACTTGTCTATCACTTGTAACATGAATAGGAGGAGTATCAGGAGCTATTTGTTGCATTACTGCGTCTGGTAACAAGTAAGTTAAATCCACAACCTCAGCGTTCTTATCCAGGTTAAAATCTTCTACAGCAATTTCAACAAGTTCATCATATGTAGAACCATCACTCAAAAAGAACATTCTCGCTCCTTTGACATTATCAACCACAAAATTCCAAGAATTATCTTTCATCAACCATTCTCCGTAAACAACAGGTAACTGAAGCATCATCTGAAAAAATCAAATTAAAACACATTAGCAAACGCACAACATCATATTAAAAAAAAAACTGAGAAGACTTCTTAAGAAGTCTTCCGTAAGTCTTCTTACGGAAGACTTCTTAAGACTTCTTAAGAAGTCTTCTACGTTTAGCTAATTGAAGTTTAATAAAGATTGACGTAGAAGACTTCTTAAGAAGTCTACCCTGAAGAAAACTTCTAAAAAAGTCATCCACAGAGAAGACTTCTAAAGAAGTCTTCCGTTTAGGTCACTTTTGCAATTGTAAATTTACGAAGGAAGACTTCCCTAGAAGTCTACTCTGTAGAAGACATATTTATAAGTCTTCCTTTGTAAATATTGGCTTACTTTTGATTTTGAAAAATTCTCGAAATTCCCAGAGAAGACTTCCCTAGAAGTCTTCTCGGATAAACAGGTTGGTTTTGCAATTGACCGATCGTTGTCAGAAATTTGACTTCTGTAGAAGACTTCTCTAGAAGTCTTCCGGCGGAAGACTTCTAGGGAAGTCTTCTTCTTTATAACATGAAGTCTTCTCAGCGTCGCCAAAAGTCTGCCTGGGTTACTTTTGCAATTGAGAATTAATAGCAAAACATTAAATATTATTGAGAATACTTCTCTAGAAGTCTTCCGACGGAAGACCTCTTATGAAGTCTTCTCCGTTACCAAATGTTTGACCAGAAACCCGGAATAAAACTTGAGAAGACGTCTAGAGAAGTCTTCCGCCGGAAGACTTCTGGAGAAGTCTTCTCATTAATATTTAATGTTTTGCTATTAATTCTCAATTGCAAAAGTAACCCAGGCAGACTTCTGGCGACGCTGAGAAGACTTCATGTTATAAAAAAGAAGACTTCTAAAGAAGTCTTCTACAGAAGTCAAATTTCTGACAAATTTCTGACAAATTTCGGTCAATTGCAAAACTAACCTGTTTATCCGAGAAGACTGCTAGGGAAGTCTTCTCAGTTTTGCTTGTTTTTTTTTTTTGTAATCAAAGGAAAGTTAGAAGACTGCTGGGGAAGTCTTCTAGTCAAAACACGCAAAAGGTCAATTGCAAAACTAACCTATGCATTGACCAGAAAACTTCTCTAGAAGTCTTCTTCGCGAACAGATCTGAAAAACAATATTGATTTCATACCTTGGACCTTCAGATGATTTGCTTAGGCTTCTCCAAGCACACAGAACTTCAATACTCAAGCTACCAATCCGTTACTCTATGAACATTACAAAGTTTGGAATAAATATCTTGGGTTTTTTGAATGATTTTTTAAGGAAAGTGAAAGACATGTGGTTTGAATGCACAACAAATGAGATAGTACGAGAAAAATTCATTTTTTTTGTCATTAAGACCTTCAAATTGGTTATTCATGGTAGTTGAGGGATTGATGGCAATGGCAATATTGTAAATATTTGGTAAAAATAAGGATGATAGAGTAAAAGACTTATTTAAAAAAAAAGCAATGGCATTTTTGTGAATAACTCGGAAATTTAGGGTGAATAAGGCAAATAAACGTTCCAAAAAAATGGTGGGTTAGTTTTGTATTTGAGTTGAAATTTTGAGTCACTTTTGCAAAACACCCTATTAGTATAGATATTTAATGTAATATTTTTATTTCTTATATCGTATGTTACTTATTTAGTTATTATAATATTACGATATATGTTTAAAGTAATATATGTATTTGTCCTATTGTATATTTACATATTATTTATTTTACTATAAATTTTATTTATTTAATTATTTTAATATTATGATAGATGTTTTATGTAATATTTCTATTTATTATATTGTATATTTACTTATTCTAATATTCTAATAGATTTTTAATGTAATATATTTATTTAATATATTGTATTTTTACCGTTTATTTATTTTCCTTATGTTATATATTTAGTTATTAAAATATTACGATAGATGTGTAATGTAGTATTTGTCCTAATGCATATTTAATTATTATTTATTTTACTAAATATTTTTTAGATCAAAGTGTAATTTAGTTTTTTCATTTATTATATTGTATATTGTATATTTACTTATTTTAATTTTTTATTATACTGTATATTTACTTATTCTAGTTTTTTGTTTCATATTTCTATTCTTTATTTTGTGTGTTTTGTTTTCTTATATTATATATTTTATTATTATTTAATTTTTTTTATTAGTTTAAATGTTAAGATTACAATATATATTTAATTTAATATATCTTTTTATAAATTTTATATTTACTTATTGTTTATTTTAATATGATATATTTATTTCTTATATCTTTTGTTTATTTTTTTTCTTATATTGGTTACTTACTTATTATTTATTTTTTTTGTTTTTCCTATATCAAATGCTAATATTATTATACATTTTTAATGTAATATTTTTTTTCTAAATATATTTACTTATTCTTTATTTTTTTATAATTTATATTTATTTATTATATTTTTTTAATACCAGTTGGCGTCTTAACATCTATATTAATACAATATAAATCAAAATATTCTTACTGTTTTGATTTTTCAAGTGTTAACTGTATAAATATTCTTATATTGTATATTTATTTATTATTAATATTTTTTTATATTATATATTTACTAATTCTAATTTTCTTATTGTTATATCAAATGATAATATTATAATAGATGCTTAATGTAATATTTGTGTTTTTATATTTTATACTTACTATACATTTTTGAGATAGATGCTTAATATTATAATAGATGTTTGACGTAATATTTATATTTCTTCTATTGTATATTTACTATACATTTTTCAGATAGATGCTTAATGTACTTTTCTATTTCTTATATTGATATTTGTTTATTATTTATTTTTCTTCTATTGTATATTTACTTATTCTAATATTATGATAGATGTTTAATGTAATATTTATAATTTTATATTATATTTTTATTTATTCTTATATTTTATGTTTACTTTTTCTAATTTTATTGTTTTTATATTAAATGATAATCTTACTATAGATGTTTAATGTAACATTCCTATTTTTTATTTTGTATATTTACTTATTATTTATTTTTCGTATATTTGATATTTAGTTATTCTAATATTGCGATAGATGTTTAATGAAATATTTATATTCATTATATTGTATATTTATTGGTTTTTTATTTTACTATACATTTTTCATATAGATGTTTAATTTAGTTTTTTTTATTTCTTATATTGTATATTTACTTATTGTTTATTTTTATTATATTGTATAGTTACATATTCTAATTTTCTTGCTTTTATTTAAAATGATAATATTATGATAAATGTTTAGTGTAATATTTTTATTTCTCATATTGTATATTTACTTATTAAAATATTTAGAAATAATAAAACAAAAATTATACATTTTTCAAATAGATGATTAAAGTATTTTTTTCATTCCTTATATTGTATATTTACTTATTATTTTTTTTTTCTTATATTGTATACTTACTTATTCTAAATTTCTTGATTTTATATCTATGTTAGTATTACGATAGATGTTTAATATAATATTTCTATTTCTTATATTGTATATTCCCTTATTATTTATTTTAATATATATTTTCCAGATAGATGTTTAATGATTTTTTTATTTTTTATATTCTATATTTAATTATTATTTTATATAGTATATCTACTTATTTTAGTATTACTATAAATTTTTTATGTAATATTTCTATTTAGTATATTTATATTTATTTATTCTAATATTACGGTAGATTTTTAATGTAATATTGATATTTCTCATATTGTATATTTACTTATTATTTATTTTACTATACATTTATTTATTTACTTATTTTAATATTACGATAGATGTTTGATGTAATATTTCTATTTTCTTATATTGTATATTTATTTATTCTAATATTAAAATAAATATTTAATGTAATATTTTTATTTCTTATACCGTCTATTTACTTATTATTTATTTTTATTATATTATATATTTAGTTATTCTAATATTACGATAGATGTTTAATGTTCTATTTGTATTTTTCCTATTGAATATTTACTTATTATTTATTTTACTCTACACTTTTTTTACTATACATTTTTTATTTCCTTATTTTAATATTACGATAGATGTTTGATGTAATATTTATATTTATTATATTGTATATTTACTTACTCTAATATTACAATAGACGTTTAATGTAATATTTTTATTTTTTATTCTATATTTACGTTAGTTATTATAATATTATGTTTGATGTTTAATGTAGTATTTGTATTTTCCCTATTTTATATTTACTTATTATTTGTTTTACTCTATATTTTTCAGATCGATGTGTAATTTTGTTTTTCCATTTATTATATTATATCATATATTTACTTAATTCTAATTCTTGATTTATATTTATATTTTTGTTATGTTGTAAATTTAATTTCCTTTTTTATATTTTATATTTTCTTATTATTTATTTTTTGTTTTTCTTATATTAAATGCTAATATTACTATAAATGTTTAATGTAATATTTATATTTCTGAAATTATATATTTATTTATTCTTTATTTTTTTTATATTTATTTACTATATTTTTCTTAATTCCATATGATTTTTTCTGAAAGAATGATTTTATGATGATGTGGACACTATAGGAAGCTTCAAAAACTCCATTTTATTAGTATAGATTTAAGATCATGGTTTGAGCTGTTCCATGAAAGCGCATACTCGCTCTCTCTCTCCCTCTCTCTCTCTCTCTCTCTCTCTCTCTCTCTCTCTCTCTCTCTCTCTCTCTCTCTCTCTCTCTCTCTCTCTCTCTCTCTCTCTCTCTCTCTCTCCTCTTTCTCTCCTCTCTCTCTCTCTCTCTCTATCTATCTCTCTTTCTCTCTGTTTTTTTTTAATGTGATACTTAATACGCTTAAAAAAATAAAATAGTATTTGAATAAAACCTAAATTTGATAATAAAATTGATTGAAACTGCTTGAATCCAGAATGTTTTTTTCTCCTTTTTGTTAACCATTGATGTATCTACAGAGTGAAGGTAGAAAACACACACAACAATTACGTGTCGAATACTAATTATTCTCTTGTAAGTTGTATCAGTCTCTCTCACGGGATCTTGGGACATGTGATTCTAAGTCAAATCACTAGTGGTTAAAACAAAGAAAAGATACCACGTGAAAAATATATAAGTCTACAATATTATTAATTTTGAAATATATGAAAAATTGAACCAGGACGAAATAAAAATAAATATCTCGAACTTATAGTTGATATGCTTCGATAAATAAAAGAGATTATTAAAAACCTAAATTTGATATAAAAAATCTAGACATGGTTACAGAAACCCTACTTTTTCCTTGCCGGAACCAAAATCAGTTCATTTTTTTATAAACCAATTAGTTCATGGATTTATAGGTATGCTAAACAATAAACCTAATACAAAGTAGTTCAATTCAACCAAATAAGAAATGGTTCATGGACTTTAGAGCCTTATTACATCAACCAACTTTACTTTTTTTGATGTGAAAGTAGAGCGGATGCAAATTTATTCAATAATTGAAATATTTTCTCAAGATATGAGAAAGAAAAATGCAACAAGATAACCTGCGCTGTAAGTAGCCTTCCAATGGCTAACTCATAGGCTTTTTGATTGAGGTTTGTTACCATAAGAGAGGACGATCATGTAATCAACATATGAAGATCCTATACTTGTCGTTATTGTTTGAGGACATGCAGTCGCGATCCAGTTCTCTAATAAGTCAGACAACAACATCGATGGATCTAAGGGAAGACTCCTCAAATATAACACCACCTGAAATCCACAAACCGCAAAATTGTGTTTATCTCTTATTGACTGTTTGGTAGAATGAAACAAATAAGTTTTTAAAAGAGGACAAATAAACAAGAAGCACCTCATTCTCGCTTTCAAGATTCAGTTTCATTGCAAAGTACTTCTGGTTATATGAAACATGTACTTACCGTCGCTGAGAAAAAGATCAACAAGAAAAAAATCATCAGTCAAATTAAGGAAAAAATATTTATTAATTTAATGAGATGAAGAGGTGAACATACTTAACCCTTAAGTAACGATTGGGGATTTAAGTAAATGCCGCATCAGCATCTTTGGAAAACAAGCAAGATCACATGTTGATATAAATCGTAGGGTTGAACAACTAAACAACAAGAGAGGAGGTAAAAAGTATTACTGATCCTGAGAAGCGAGTTATGTAAACTATATTAGAGTTTTTTCGTTTTTAGTAGCATCAGAAGAAGTAGCATTTTCAGTTAGTGTTGGGGCAACTGTTTTTATGTACATCTCCTTTTATAAGCAGAAGAAGATCCATAATGTGATTTCTGCTTACATCTCTTATTTGGCTTCATCAAGGGAGGACTAGGCACATTACCACTAGAGGGTTTCTCCTTTGTATCTTCATTAGAAAGCATAAGTGGTACATCAACCATAGTTTCACCAAGTTGTGTTTGCCTCACCTATTTCCTATCATCTTCACTACTCTTGACCAGCGTCAGTGAGTTGTCATCTTTTATATCTAAGAGAGTCGACGGGGAAGCTTCCAAAGAAGGAGTTAACACCGTCTTCTCAGCACGAGACATATATCATCTTCCTCAGCTTTAACTGGTGTTAATGGTCTGTTGTCTTCCATTAGCTATTGAATCAAAATGGTTCACGTAACGAACAACAAATGGCAAGCTGAAGTAATATAAATCTCTATATAACCAACATATAGACAGTTCACATATTCATACCTATTTTATATGAATATATTTTTTATGTGAATATAGACAAACTTTAATAACTCATGATAAATGACGGCTTAAGGCATTCAGTTGTACAATCAGAAGTGTCTGAGTTGGAAAACAGAAAAAAAAAAACTAATTACAAAAAAATGGAGAACCCAGCAAAACTAAGTCCAACAGCAAGAGAAACAGCTGACAAGATAATTTGATCAAATGTTCATATACAAGTGGAAATGCAGCACAAAAATTAGAGTTCACACTAACATCAACAAAAAAAAATAAAGATCATTTTTGTAGACAGTCATATTAGTTATTTGTCTTCAATGAAAAAAATTGGATATTATTTTTAGCTTTACATATATTAACAACACAACTAAAACCGTTTTTTAGAAAACACCACTAAAACTTTTTTCTCTTAAATATTATAATTTTATAAATAAATAAAAAAATAAAAAAATAAAAAAATAAATATATATATATATATATATATATATATATATATCTACACACACATACACACACACATATATATATATATATATATTTATTAAGTTCATTAGTATTTTATTTAATATATAAATATTATATATATAATTTCATTAATATCAGATAAATGTTCTTTATACGAATATAAACTTTAGTACGACCACAAAAGGTGAATCTCCTATTTAAGGAACTAAGTTCCAAACCAAAACAAAATATATTAATATTATGTATTACCTATACTAAATTATATATATATATATATATATATATATATATATATATATAAGTTAAATTTAAACTAAAATTAATAACCCTTAAGCAAACCTTTTGAGGTTTTTTTTCACTAAATAATTGTTTCGTAATTATCGTATTATTGAATTATTCATTTTTTACTAAAAAAAATTAAATGCTAATTATTATTCTAATATTATTTCTTAAATATTATATTTCTAAATAGTGCGTGAAAAGGATTATTATTTATTTTATATGGAGTTCTAAAAATTGGTTTATTTGACGCATAGATAGCAAATCGGATCTAAATTGAAAAAGAATTCTTAAACAATTTTTATTCAAATCGCTTTAGGCGTTCAAAATATCGTTCAAGACTCTCGCCTAATCATTAATTTCCTATAAAGCGCCTGATGACCGTGTATCAATTTTTTAAACATTGGGTTTATGTATGAAATTATTATATGAAGAAATATAGTGTGGGCATTCTTTAGAAAATCGAAAATAGTATTTGGGTTGTTATGCTTATATTTGAGATTATTCTTGTATAAATATGATCTATATAAAATAGAGAAACTAGATCTTGGAGTTGAACTGAGATTATAAATATATGAGTTCCAGTTTCGTATGAATATTAGAATATTGAAGTATACGAATTTTGATTTTGTTGGATTTGTTTTTTTTTAAATTCTAGTTAATATTTGAATGTTCAAATGGATTCTTACTTATCATATTATGGTGCAAATTTAATACATTTAAAACAAACTAAACGACATGAAGAAACTATATTAAAAACATACATACCTTTGCCTATTGCTATGGGGGTGAGTCAGATTTGACAAAATTCTTCATGTAGCAAAGATGTATATAGTGTCGGGCTAAAATCGATGGAAGTTAACTTATTTCAAAATTGTTTTAAATCTTGATTTAAATTAATATGGATCAAAATTGTTTTAAATCTTGATTTAAATTAATATGGATTATTTATTTTGGTATATCTGTAAATGGAAGGATATAGTATGAAAGAATCAAATTTTGTAATATATTATATGCAAAAACTAAAAGATTTAATTCTTTATATAGGTAAAAGTCCACGAATCAAACTGGATTTTATTATAAAATAAAAGAATGCATATATGTTTAAGATAATCATAAAAAGAAAGCATTGTCAAAATTTCAATTCTTTTCCCCCTTTCCTAAATATCACAAAAAGAAAGTTCAAGAATTTCGACTCATCTTAATTAAGGTTTTTCTTTTTGAAATAAACTAAACTAAGAAAATGAACCTTCCGATTCGGAAAGCCAAACCGGAGATGATGAATCAACATAAAATATAACTGAATGAGAACTCCTCGCACCCCGTGTAAGCTTGTCCACCAATGTGTTTTGTTCTCTTGAGATATGTTGGATTTTGAAGGTAGGATAGAGTCTTATTGTGTCAAAATTCTTCCATATATGTAGAGAAAGCTGGTCATTCTTCAGGTGTCAACACTATCTTCACCAATTGAGAACATTCCATTGCAAAAACAACATGTGAGAACTGGAGGGTATTCATACATTTTATAGCACAAATCATAGCTTCACATTCAGCATATAAAGGTGATAAAATTTGCTGGAGATTCATCGCCCCCATCATCATGTCATCAAATCCTATGGTTCTGCAGAACCAGCCATGACCTGTGAACTTGTCTTCCTACCTCCATGCGCCGTCTACATACAAAATTCTGGTATGTCCCAGAGATTGCCAGTCGAATGCCGGCTGACTCATCGGAAAATTATCCTTAACCAAAAGTTGCGCCTCAGCCCACAAAGCCCCTTTCTACCTCAGCTTTACGCAAAATTTTCTGGGGATTCCTAATTTTTATTCTTATAAATCTTGTCATTACGATTCTTCCAAATGTACCATATTATCTATGGATATTAGCTAAAGTCATAGTCTTTTGTAAGTCTCCAAAAAAAAAATCCATACTTAAAAAGACCTAATAAGATGGAAAATGGCCCATGTGCGAAGGGATCTGTGAGAGTGCCAAATTTTGGAGTACTGGTGGACATTCAAAAAGGACATGATGAATGGTCTCCTCCTCTGCCCCACAAATACTACACCTTAAATCAAATTTGATACCTCGTGCCCTGATGATATTATGTGTATACACACACCAATTAGCCTAATGTGCACACTGCCATAATCTAATGGTATGTCGATGTAGCACTTTTGGATCAAATCCACAAAGACCAATGGTTACACTACGGTTCTTTTAAAGTGGAATATAGTAGCTAAGACAAAGCGATTTGGTTGATGTTTTATGTAATGAAAGCAAATAAATATCAGGTTGAGAATGATATAATAATCAGGGAGATAAAGCGCTATGTCTAGAGTGATGTTTTGGGAATCTAATGATCATGAGCCAAACATCTATTCAAGAAACTCAGCAAAACCAATATCGAAATCAAATAATAAAGAAAGATTAACCCACTTGCGTGGCATCAATCCATTTATCAAGCAGTCATAACATCTAAACTTTTGTTTGAATCATAAAATGAAGATAATCAATATAATCATATTTGATATGTTTCACAATTTTCTTGAAAATCTACTTTCGTTGGTTAAGTACAAAATGCCCGTCATATTCTGTCTAGCAAACTAAGATTTTTTGGTGAATAGATTAAACCTAAAATCAGAGACTAAGTTGTCAATTTATTCTCAGCATTAAGATCAACGATAAATGGAGGCATCGAAATATAAATACTTTTTTTTTGTTTAGCCCATATATCTACAATTCCCAAGCACCCTAAACCTAACAATTGACTACTCAACCATAGTCACAAAAATCGCTGATATCTTATGAATTTGCATGATCTTACCTACCATTTAGTGTACATATTGGGAATTTATATTAGCATTTAGGGCATATTTAGGTTACATTTCCATGCATATGTCTTTATTAGGTATTAGAATGTACTTTTGAATTCTTTGGAGGTGTTTGGGACCAATTTGAATCAAGAGGAGTGAAGATTGAGCTTTGGGCAAATGAACCAAAGAAATGGGTCGACCGCAGGTCACGGCCGCGGGTGAACGCAGACTATGGAATGCAGCCCGATTTCGAGTGAGCTCGGGACGAACCGCGGACGTTGACCACGGGCTGAAGCCGCCCGTGGAAGGCAGGAAGGGTGGATGAGTCGATGAAGAGGATGAACGTGGACAGCCAACGCACACAACACTAGCCCGTGGAATGCATGCAGGGTGGACGAATGGAGAATGGACAAATGCGGACAGCCAACGAGGGCGTCTCCAGTCGGCGGTTCACAGGAAGTATGGATGAAGCGAAGAAGAGGATGAACACGGAAAACGGCCGCGGACAACACTGGCCCGTTTTCGGCATTGAGACCAAATTTTATCCTTTTGTTTTGGGGTCGACCCCGTTTTAATTTTAAGCTACTATAAGTACATTTTAGACCTAATGTTGGGACTTATCTCATTTTCTCTCAAGACTTTGTCTAATCTTGTAAAAGCTTGAACCTTTTGATCATTTTAAGGAAGTACTTCTTCTTATATTGTGTTTCTCTAGCTCATTAACATGATTAGCCTTAAACTTTACATGGGTTAAGTTTTTTCATGGAGATTTGTGAGTAGATTCTTTTTAGATTCATGGGTTAGTGTAATTAGAGTGATTAAGTGAAGATTTAGGATGTTTAATGATATATCTATCTGTTTACTTTCTTGCTAAATATTCTAAATGCTAGTTTAGTCTTGATGTCTATAAACTAGAGCTCTAGACATTTCATGCTCGGAAGGTGTTTGATGGAATGTCTGAACCAACCTAACTTTTCTCTTTATTTCTTAAACAAAGACATTTAGTGTTAGGGAAGTTTAGATAGTTAGTAGACTTGCTCTTAATAATTTCTTAATTGAATTAAACTAAAGACATTTGATGTTTGATGATTGAAAGAAAATGAACATTTATCTTGACAAAGAACTTGTTTAGGATTGTTGTTTAGACTTAAGGATATATATATATATATTGATTGAAAGCTTTCCACTCTAGATTGGATCATAGTCACTTGACGTCAAATGCCTATGCCCATGAGTCTTATTTTTCCTATTGATTGAAAGTTTAGTTCTTGCACTTATTTCTTGATTAAATTTGAGATCACCTTTGTTTATATTTCTAGGATCTTAGTTTGTTACCAATCAATCACTTTCTATTTTCTTAGATTAGAGAAGTTTGTGTACTCTTAGTGTTATAGATCACTAGTTCCTTGTGGATTCAATCCTAAAGTGTTACGATGATATGCCATTCGATTGTGGCATTGTTTACACAATAGGTTAATTGGTGTGTCTCTAAATACAATAATCAATTTGGTGCTGTAATCTCTACAGATTTCCTTTAGGATCTATAACACTAAGAGTACTATTGATCTATAACACTAAGAGTACACAAAGTTCCTTATTCTAAGCAAATAGAAATATGATTGATTGGTAACAAGCTAAGATCATAGAAATATAAACAAAAGTGATCGCAAATTCAATCAAGAAATAAGTGCAAGAACTAAACTTTCAATGAAGAGAGAAAATATGACCCATGGGCATATGTATTTGACTTCATGTACCTAAAATCCAATCTAGAGTGGCAATTTTTCAATCAATATATTTCTTTAAGTCTAGACAATAATCCTAAACAAGTTTTTTTGTGAAGGTAAATGTTCATATGCTTTCAATCATCAAACATCAAACATCAAATGTCATTGGTTTAATTCAGTCAAGCAATCATTAAGAGCAAGTATACTAACTATCAAAGCATCCCTAACATCAAATGTATTTGGTTAAGCAACAAAGAGCGAAGTTGAATTGGTTCATACATTTTATCAAACACCTTCCTAGCATGAAATGTCTAGAGATCAAATTTAGAGAGATCAAGACTAAATTAGCATTAAGAACACTCAACAAGCAATGAAATAAATAGATCTAACATTAAGCACCCAAAATATTCGCTTAATCACTCTGTTCACCCTAACCCAGGAATCAAAAAGTGTCTAGTCACTAATCTCCATGAAAAATCTTAAACCCATGTAAAGTTTAAGACTAATCATGTTATGAGCAAAAGAAACACAATATAAGATGGATTACTTCCTTAAAATGATCAAAAGGTTCAAGCTTTTACAAGATTAAACAAAGTCTTGAGAGAAAATGAGATAAGTCCCAACTTTCGGTCTAGAATGTAGTTATAGTATCTTAAAACTCGAACAGTGTCATCCCAAAAGTCCTCGGTTGACCCAAAAACAAAAGGATCAAATTTGGTATTAATGCCTGACACGTGCCAGTGTTGTCTGCGGCCGTCGTCTGCGTTCGTCCTCCTCTTTGATTCATTCATGCTACCTATGAACCGCGGACTGGAGACATCCGCTTTAGCTGTCTGCGTTTTTCCATACTCCATTCGTCCACCCTGCCTACATTCCCTGGGCTAGTGTTGCCCACGTTGGCTGTCCGCGTTCGTCCTCTTCTTAGAATCATCCACCCTACCTGCATTCCACGGGTGGCTTCATCCCGCGGTCAACGTCCGCGGTTTGTTCTGAACTCACTCGACATCCTGGCTGCATTCCAGTGCCTGCGTTCACCCGCGGCCGTGACCCGTGGTCGATCCATTTCTTTAGTTCATTTGGCCAAAGCTAAATCTTCACTCCTTTTGATTCAGATTGGTATCAAACACCTCCAAAGACTTCAAAAGGACACTCCAATACCAAATAAAGGCATATGCATGGAAATGCAACCTAAAGATGCCAAAATGCTAATCTAAATTCCCAATATGTACACTAAATGGTAGTTAAGATCATGAAAATTCATAAAATATCAATTGCAGAGAAATCATATGAATAAGACATGATAAACGATTGCAATAGAATAGCAAAAAGGGTTCAAGAAAATTTTCCCAAGAGTGTAGAGATCTTCTCCCTTCAATCTCAAAAAAGTCTCAATATCTCTTTCTCTCCCAAAATCTCTCCATGAAAAGTCACGTGTCTGACGAAATACCATAGAAAACAATATTTTTGCAGGTCTGTGGCGGCCCAGGAGGAAAAAGGGGATCCTTAGGTCAAATCCCAGAATATTGAAAACTTCCTTAAAAATCTCAGATGCTGGAGCGACTGCTCCATTTGAGAGCGGCTACACCATTTGAGAACGGCTGCTCCATTTGAGCGACTACTCCGTTCTGAAAATCTCCAATTTGTGTTCTTTTCTTCCTCTTTTTCTCCAAGTGATCTATCTCCCATCAAATGGAACTCCTGACCTGTAATGAATCAATAAGGACTAAAAAGACTTGATGAAGACTCAAAAGTACTTACATTCAATTAAGAGTAGTGTGCGCTTCTATTCACATACATCACTTGGGGTAGACGACTTTAGGTGTAAGACAGACTAATTTGATGGTGGAGATAGAGGTATTTTGGGGTTACCATTTTGATGTAAAGGATACATGATATCACACAAAATTGCAAGAGAAGATGAATCCATTGATGTCCACAGCCCCTACTCGTTTTGCTTCCTCTTTTTCTTCAACTCTCAAACACGGTACCCATTGGACCTAGAGGTGTTTTGGGGTTACCGTTTTGATGTAGAAGATGTAGGATATCACATAAAATTGCAAGAGAAGATGAATACATTGATGTCCACAGCCCCTACTCGTTTTGCTTCCTTTTATTCTTCAAATCTCAAACACGGTACCCACTGATCTTGTTCGTCCAACCAGAAACATTTTTTCTTTGTTCTTTCTTATCCCTCTTCATCATCTTTGTTTTTTTTTTGAAGATCATGATGTGATAAAGAAGGAGGTAATCACACATGATTTTTGTGCCTCTGGTGGTAATGATTTCTGATTCTCAATTGTCTTTCTTGTTTACAACATTCAAAGTGGTCACTATGTTTTGCACCACCTGCTCCCTTATTATGATCGATGTACTGCAGCAAAAACAGGATAGGGCTGCGTCGATTCTTTCCTCTCGGCCCTTTTGCACATATATGCACACATGACACTGAGAAACATAGTTCATGAAGGTGGAACAATGGTTAAGGTTTCAAGGTGGGAACTATCTAAAGATGAGCTAATTAACCACTTAGGATCTGCAAAGATGGGTAAAAAGAATAAGAATTCCTTAGTGTAATTTTCCCCTAATCTAATGACCATAGCAAGAAATATTGTAGTCAAGATTAGATTCAAGTTAAGTCTTTCCAGTATAACTTCGACAAGCTGAAAATTTCTGGAGAGAAATGGGATCTAAAGTCACGGTGTCCCAGCTCGTGTGTGCGTTCATTTTCCACTGTTAAAGTCACTGAATACGTTAATCAAAGCACAAGGGTTATTAAGATCATCAGAAAATAAGGTCCGAATTCCCAACAAGTTTTGAATCAATAAAAGACTCAAACTGACTCAAAAGAAAAACAAAAGAAATAAACAAGTTTGTAAGCGACAAAAACTCTCCCAAGACTTACTTCAGAATTTCTTGGTGTGAAACTAAAATCGGAGAGAAGGTGTAAACAAAAACAAAAGTTTTTTTGGTCGAGATACTTACCTGAGTGGAGTGGACGCTCCACAAAAAGTATGGGTGCTCCATCTTCATATATCCGCCGAGAGCACCCACTCCTTTTGGAGGGATGGGTGCTCTGTTTCTGAAACCCAAAATATTTGAAGTATCTTGGGTTTTCTGATTTTTAGCATGAGACTCAATAACCTAAAAGCAAAAATAAGCAAAAAAAAATCTGAATGATATTTACACTTATCAGTGGGTTTCCTCCCACCAAACGCTTGGTTTAAGTCACTAGCTTGACTTTGTGATATGGCTCAGTCGGGATGAACATGAGGGATTTTTCCAATGTAAGATCCACAATCAAACATATTCAGCTTCAAAACTCTGCTCAACAACCCTTTTACAACAGTTTCCCCTTTCTCCTCTAGCTCTTGTGTGAGAATAACTCTGACTTTATAGAAAAGTTTAGAGGTTAAACTTTACCTCATACTCAATGGATTTCTCATCACACATTTGAGGTATCAAAATCATTGTAGGATCACAAGTGATCCTTTTTCTCTGGACTTTATCTTTCACTTTCGCAATCCCCTTAGGTTTCTTGGTAATAAGGTGAGGATCTCCATCCAGTATTTATTTGATCTCACTCTTATTACCAAATTCTTCATTAGAATCAACTTTCAACTTTTCTTGACCAACCACTGAGATGCTAGAGGCGTGTAATGTGGAAAATATGGTGGGGACAGCCTTGTGGAAAACCTTCTTGTTGATGTTGGAGAATGAGACTCTATTATTAGGCATATCGATGCTTGCCCCCATTGTAGAAAAATGGTCTTCCAGGGATCAAAGACATTTCATAAATCTTGCTCATCTAAACAACATGAAATTCTGTATGAAGAATCCAGTCCCCTACTTAGACAAGAAGGTTACGAATTGTGCCATAAGGGACAGCTGTGGAAGTTTTTGTAAAAGCCAGAGTCAGCTGAGAAGGCTCAAAATCCACAATGCCCATCTTGTCTATGATTGCCTTTGAAACAATATCCACACTAGACCCAGAGTCACAAAGAACTTCTTCGAATTCAACTCTTGTGATAGAACATGGGAAAAAAACTTTCCACGGTCTTCAAGGTTAGATATTACATTCAGTGTTGGTGTAGTTAATGCCTTGGTATAGAGAGATTTAATCTCCTCTTGATTCTCTTTGCAGTTTTTAATGAACATAAGCAATGGAAAAATCTGTCGAGCATCTTCGAATGAGAGATATTTTGGAAGCTTTCTCACCATCTTATTAAAGCCTTCCAGCTTCTCTGCACTAATGGGATCCATCAGATGTCTAGGTAGAACTGAGTAGGGAACTTTAGGAACATATACACGAGCTATAAAGGTTTCTGTTGGTTTTTTCAGAGCAACCGTTCAAGAGTGGAGTTGTCGCTCTTGAGCATGTTCCTTATCTTTTTCTCCTAAATTTTTTGTGGACGTATTTTCTGAAGATTGCAGTCCAGTTTCACTCCTCTCCTCAACTACATTAACATACTCTCTTTTGAGACTCTATTCCACTTTTTCTGGTAGAGTTCCTTATGATATCATGATCTCCTCAGCAGTTTCAGCAATCTGAAATTCAAGCACCTTCACATGATTACAAACAGCTTAAAACTTAATGTTGAGATCATTGTACATGCTGTCCAACTTTGTATTTAGCTCAGTGTTTTTCTGGTGCATTGCCTTCATCTGAATTTTCTGAGTTTGGAGTAGCTGCTGCATGAGAATTTTTATCTCATACATATAGTCATTCTCAGGAGAATGAAATGAAGCTGGAAGCGCTGCTTGGAAGTGTCTAAAGGCTGGTTCTGCTGCAATCCACCTTGAAATTGTCTATGACATAGATAATTATCTTTTGTGTCCTCACAAAATTTAATACTTTTATGATTTCGCTTCAGTATCAATTCCTCTGTTGCATTCCCCTCATTCTCATGACATCTATTGATAGAGCTTGCAGCCAAGTTCTTTATCAATTGATTTTCTCCTTCCTTAGTCTGAGTCGCGAAGTTTCCAGTACTTGCATAATCAATTACATTTTGGTAGTCACAACTAAATCCATCAAAAAATATGTTAAGAATCTGTTGATCCGAGGAGTCATGATGAAGACAGTCGATGCTTCAGTTCTTGAATCTCTGCCATGCTTCATAAAAAACCTCCTTTAAATACTGATGGAAGGTGGTGATTTTGTTCTTCATTGCAGCTGTCTTAGACCTAGTGTAGAAGTGATTCAGAAAAGTAGATCAAAAAATTTCCATGTAGTCAAAAACCCATCCCGCGGAAACTTCAGCCATTTCAAAGCTTTGCCTGCTAGAGAGAAATGGAATATCTTGCACGCTACAAATTCAGGAGGTACTCGACTCATACGGATAGTTCTGCATATTGGCTCCAGATTCTCAAGATGATCTATTGGATTCTCATCATCTGAACCATGGGGCAAGTTCTTCTCCACCAATTTTATCAGATCAGGTTTTATTCTAAACTCTTGCCTCTCAACAGTTGGTAGACTTATATGAGATCGGTTATGACAATAGACAATAGATTTGTGAACATATCCAATGGCTTGTTTTTGTTGTGGCTGTTGTTGTTGTTTTTGGGAGAGAAATGATCAGGGAGATAAAGCGCTAGGTCTAGGATGATGATTTCGGGAATCTAATGATCATGATCCAAACATCTATTCAAGGAACTAAGAAAGACCAGTCTCGAAATCAAGTAACAAAGCAAGATTAACCCACTTTCATGGCATCAATTCATTTACCAAGCAATCCTAATATCTAAACTTTAGTTTGAACCAGAGAATGAATATAAGCATTATGATCAGATTCAATATGTTCACAATTTTCTTTAACATTGACTTTTGTTGGTTAAGGACAAATTTTTCATCTATGTTCTTTCTAGCAAACTAAAACACTTTTGGTGAATATATTCTACCTAAAATCAGAGACTAAGTTGTCAATTTATTCTCAGAATTAAGATCAACTACAGATGGAGACATCGAAATATAAATCATTATTTTTTTTATCCCATAAATCTACAATTCCCTAGCACCCCAAACCTAATAATTGACTACTCAGCCATAGCCACAAAAATCGCTGAGGAAACATATGAAGAAGACATGATAAACGACTACAATAGAATGTCAAAAAGAGTTTAGGATTCTTCTCAACAGTGTAGAGATCTTTCTCCCTTCAATCTCACAATAGTCTAAATATCTCTTTCTCTCTCAAACTCTCTCCTTTAACAGTCATGTGTCTGATGAAAAATATTAGAAAACAATATTTTGTGTATGTTTGTTACAGCCGATGAGGAAAAAGGGGGGGGGGGGGGGGATCATTAGGTCAAATCCAAAAATATTGGAAACTTCCTTAAAAATATCAGTCGCTGGACCAGCTGCTCCATTTGAGAGAGGCTGCTCCGTTTGAGAACGTCTGCTCCATTTGAGAGCTGCAAATCTGTTATGAAAGTCTCCAATTTGTGTTATTTTCTTCCTCTTTCGCTCCAAGTGATCCATCTCCCATCCAATGCAACTCCAGACATGTATTGACCCAAGAAGTACAAAAAAGACTCAATAAAGACTCAAAAACACTTAAAACATTGTTACAAAATGTTAAAAACACAATACATCACCTTTGATTCTTGAAAACTGGTATAATACCAGATACCACTTTCCAAAAAAAAAAGTGTGCCAATTTCGGGGGACACTTAAGCTTCCATGAAAAACCAACATGGTTTGATGTCTGGTCCATAATAAAGTGTCCTAGGACCCTTATCCGTATATAGGTGCTCCGTTATATACCTCGATTTAACCATATATTTACTAGTCTGTAAACATCCAACCATATATCTAGTCTATAATTCCTGCTAATCGCCAAACCTTTGATGATATTCCGGATGTATATATACGCTGAGAAAACTCGGATTCGAAGAACGGTAAACCGGGTATATAAGGTGTTCCACCGTTAGAGAATTATTAATAAACTGATTTTGACTTTTTGAAATGCTGACCTCGTTGAGGAACAGGGATCCAATGATCATTCCATACTGAGATGGACTGCCATGTTCCCACTCTTTTGATTACCCCCTTTTTACTAGTGATCTAGCTGAACATATAATTCTGCACCCATAAGAGGATGCATAAGATCTGGGATGATCCAGAGGATCAGAATTCCGAAAGTTTCTTCCTTTAGAGATTATTGAGAACAAACATTCAGATTTGTATCAACCACCAAAACTTCTTCGCCAATAAGGTTGTATTAAAGTCTCGAAGACCCCTAAAAATCAAACAACCCTCTTCCTTATGTTACAAAATTTGTCCCATATATACCAGTGAATCCCTTTCTTATTTCCACTACTGATCCACCGAAAATGTGCAATAGTACTCATAAATTTCTTTGTTTCTCATCTAGGTGTCTAAAACTTTATAAAATCTTTAACCCATGGTAAATTTGATACCATCAGACATCAGTATGAAAGCATAATTAAACATATATAATAAAAAGTAAATTAAACAAGACTTAAAATAATAAAAAAAAATATGGACGGTTAGACCAGCCACTTAAACACAAAGATAATACTAAAACGAGAAAATGAACACAAGGGAAAATATTATGGAAAATTTATTTATTAAAAACTTATTTAAAAGGAGATTGTAGCAATGTTCTCGATTACAAGGATGTGAGAGGATGTAAGGGAGAATATGAATGAAAGAGTAGGAGAATGAGAGAATGAGAACTTTTTTTGTACAACTGAAGCAAAGACTCATTTATATAGGAGTTTAAAAGTGTGCAATTATACATAAAAATAAAATAAAAATACCATATATAGATAACTCCACTAGCAAAAGCTTGCTCCATTAAGCTCCATAATTGTTTGATGTCTGTTGGAAGTGGAAATTAGTCATCATGGCTACAAGAGATAGCACTTATTTGATATTTTGTATTTTTATTGGCTATTGCAACAAGAGATCGTGGAAAATATTCGTAACAATGTAACCGTATCCGACAGAGTTGTAACAAAGATACTTTTTGGATTCTGAGGAGATTTGCATTTCTTGGGAAGAGAGATTTAGACTACACTGTTGCCGGAGATTTCTTCATCGATATCTGGCACTTGGGACCCTGAGTCACTTCTTGAAGTACGAGAGATTTGATATGACATTGACGGTAAAAATTGTAATGAGGCTGCCTTAATTTCTTATTCATATTTTGCACCTGCCAACATTGCTAACATTTTGGATATTTGAGCCAAAAAAGTTGTCTCTGGTGTTTGGTTTGGTGTTTGGATTTTAGAGTTTTGCTCCTTTATCCAAGTAAGAATATTTGACGGATAAAGGTTTGAGGGAATTTTGTATTTATCCCACCACTTGACTCTGAATTTTCTTCGGATAACAGGAATTGGATCAGAAGTAAATTCAAGGGTCCATGAAAATACCCAAGGAAAATGAAATTTTGAGTGGAAGAGGTCTAGTAGGGGATATTTCTTTTCTTCTTCAGACGGAATGAAATTTGTCTTGAAGATTTGGAATGATTTTTGGACACGTTCTTCCTCTCTGATCTCCTGAAGACATTCTGTTGCCACTCTGATCCCCTGAAGCTTCCCTTCTCTTTGAGCTTTTAGGCATAACCCTGATAACACCTCGCTACATAGAATGAATATGTACGGTGATAGCGGATCACCTTGTCTTATCCTTCTTTCCGGTATGACTCTAACCTTCGCTGTTCCATTCATTAAGTAGGAAATAACACAGTACCGACACATTGCATTATGATCATAACCCATTTCTCATGAAAGCCAAATCACTGGAGAACCGATTCAATAAAACTCCATTGAAGTCGATCATAAGCTTGGCTCATGTCAGTTTTGACTGCCACTGAACAATTTTTTCTCGCCTCCGACGTCTTTAGGAAGTGGAGGACCTCATGTGTAATCAATATGTTATCCAAAATGGCTCTTCTTGGAGCAAACGCTAATTGGTTTTCTGAGATTAGCTCATCTAGGATCGGGTGGAGTCTTTTCGTTAGGAGCTTTGAGATTATTTTGTAGTAGACGTTGCATAATGCAATTGGTCTATAATCAGCGACACTCCTTGGACCGTGTACTTTGGGGATTAACCGGATGTGAGTCTCGTTTGTTCCCTTTGGTAGTCGGCCTGTTTGAAAAAACCCTTGTATATCCGAAATGATCTTGTCTTGATAGCTGACAGTTAGCCTGGAAGAAACCAGCAGAAAACCCATCAGGCCCTGGTGCTTTATCTGAGTGAATAGAAATAAGGGCTTCTCTAATCTCATTGGCGGTCGGTAAGCTGATCAGCGCTTCATTCATTACCTCCGATATCAAAGGAGATATCGCGGCTTCTATAATATGGTCACGTTCTTCCTCTTTTGAGGTGAAAAGATTTGTGAAATAATTCATGATGGTAGAGGCTATCTCCTCTTCCTTGTAATGCACGACTCCCTCTGCATCCTCCATGACCGTTATATTGTTCATCACTCTCCTGCTTTTTGTGATGAAGTGAAAGAGGTCTAGTGTGGGGATTTTTGTAATTGTAACGTTTGATTCATGATATCTTCTGGAGATGGAGAGATTTTGGGGTGTTTGGTATTTCTTCCTTTTTAGCACTTTTTTTTATAACTGAGATCCAGGGTTCTATTTTTTGGGTGAGTGTTTGTAGGTTCGGGTTTTTCTGAGATTGGTTCCAGGGAAATTTCCTTGCCATTGTCAATCATCTTCTTCGGAACCATTGTACCTGTTTTGGAGAAACTCTCGTGTCAAGGAATCTGGGAAAAAGTTTGAATCTCCTTTTATAAATTCAATTTCAAAATCGAAAATACTCAAAATCGCTTGCCTTCGCGCAAAAATTTGTTTTGATGAAAATATCCTTAGCACTTTTGCAATCAATTCTTACAAGAAATTTTTTATTATTAAGATCGCTTTGAAATTTTTGAATACACAAAACTATACTCAAGAATTCGTTTTATGATAGTAAAATAGTTCTTTTGGGTATCGTTCCAGTGTGATGACGTAAATTGCACAATACTTTCGCGACCATCTAAATTTTTTTTTTTAAGAGTACCCCCATATCCTACATCAGAAGCATCTGTCTCTATGATTTTTTCTAAATTCGGATCTGCTATGTGCATTCATGGGATTTCTAAGACCTGTTTTTTAATCCTTCGAACTATTTCAATATGTTCTTTTGTCCAGGGAGCTGGAACACGACGATCTTTGATATAAGATATACTTGAGTGTAAATATTCAGAATCTTGTTTTTGTTGTTCTTTAAGAATCTTTAAATCATTTTTACTTCTTTTATTTCAATTCTAAGATCTTTTATTGTTGTTTTGGAGGTGTCTTTCTTTCTTTTGTTGAGAATGGTAGTGAGATCCTAAGAGGATTTGAAGGAAGTTCGACCATGAGATTTTGAGGAACTATCTATTTTATTAACATCTTTTTCATATAAAGAGGAAATGATTTTCTCAAGAAATTTATGTTTTGTTGAGTAATACTAACTTAATATATGTTAAATTATGATTTCTTTCATACCGATCTCGAAAGAAAAAATTTAGAGTGGCTGGTCTAACTGCGCAAATTCATTTCTGTTTTAAGCTTGGATAAGAAATGGAATTTAATATTTCAAGTTGTAATTATTGATCTTTAGTTAGGACACAAATATTCTTTTCATTTGACTCTGAACTAGATGATGAACTATTTAGTTCATCAACCTGAAGGGCTTTTTCAGAAGCCATGTATATGCCAAGAGCTAAAACTCCATGAATTTTCACGACTTCTAAAACTCTTATTGTTTCTAGAATGTTTTCAAAGTTAGTTTTTAGAATATTAGTTTTTGTTGCAATCTCCTACACAAGGTCTATTTCAAATTGCTTACAGAAAGATCTTAATTCTACTTTCCTTCTTTTGGGTTTCCACTTAAGATGTTTCTGGAGTTTCAGCTCTTGGCATATCCTAAGACTTTCTTGTTGAACAATACTGATCAACTCTTCATAAGTGAAATCATCATACTCTATTATTTGGGTTCCATGGAATCTCTAATTTTGTTTCAAACTTTGTTTCCTAAAAGAGTAGGAAGGCCAGCTAGCAATTTTTCTTTCCTAAAAGGTTGGTTAGAATCCTAACGAAGTAAGACTCTAGTAAGAAATGCATTTTTGTACCATTGGAAATCACTTAGTTTTTTGCATTTAAGATTTGAAAGAAGCTCAGCATTTTTATCTCTAAGGACCGAAGGGTCTCCTATAAAATGCAAGGTTATGGCTATGACTAATGTAGCAACAACATCTTGTTGAGGATTTCAGAGATTATCTAGGATTGGCACATTATCTTCATCCATTTTAATTGAATCGAGGATTTCTGTTTATAGCTGATTGGTTAGGTAGTTATCCCACCATCCTTTAAGATGTCTCGAAAAAACAGCTATAAGGAGTTCAACTACGGTTTTATCCTCATTTCCTATTTGGGTTCTCTAGGCGTTTGCTGCCATTGTCATTTTTTGGAGGAAGCTTAAAATATTATATTCAAATATACCATCAATATTCCAGTCATAGAATGATGATGAGTTAAACCTAGATTGTTCTATTGGTTGAATTTGTCCTAGATCAGGGGCTGAGATTAATTGACGATCTTGATGGCTTTGCTAATCAAGACGGTTTATTTTTGGGACAGAATTTCGATCAAAGCATTCCCTAATGTTTGGATCATTGGGTACGGTATATGTTTGGATTTTTGAAGTACGAGTATCGGGCATGCTACTATCTCCTATTTCAACTTTACTTAATTAACTTTGGAGAGCAGGAATGAATTCTAGGTTTGTGTTTTGGTAAGTTTTGACACTTGAATAGGAATTTTGGAAGGGTTTAAACATGAGACTTTTGTTTTTGTTTTCCAAAGGAGATTCCACTGGAATATGGTGTCGGTTTTGTATTGATTTCTCAAGCCTATCAAGTTGCTTGCTTATTGTACATTAGTGTTTGAAATATTGTTTTGAACAATTATATTCTTTACATTAGCTTTAGCATCTTCTTGAGGTCGTTTAATCGGAATTGCTTTGATTGGGGTTCCCAACCAATCTAGTTTTATCTCTTGGTTACGATTAGCAAGTGTTTCCCACTCAGGAGTTTTATAGCGATTGGTAATTGGATTCACTATTTTAGAAAAATGGAACTTTATATTGTTTTCAGTAACATAATCTTCAAACCAGTTCAAAAAATAAAATTTGTATCTTATGTATTTGTAGTTAATTGTAAAATTTATTATGAATGTTATTTCTTTCTTTTAAAAAGTTTTTAAAGAACCAAAGATTTTTTTTACTATTTTTTTAGAGTAAAAGTTCTAAGGATATTTTACAAAAGGATGTGAAAAACTTTGCATCAAAACAAATTTTTGTGCGATGGCAAGTGATTTTGAGTATTTTTAATTTTGAAATTGAATTTATAAAAGGAGTTTCAAACTTTTTCCCAAATTTCTTGACACGAGAGTTTCTCCAAAACAGGTACAATGCCTCTGAAGAAGATGATTGACAAAGGCAAGGGAATTCTTTGGAACCAATCTGAGAAAAACTCGAACCTACAAACACTCACCCTAAAACAGAACCATGGATTTCAGTTATAAAAAAAGAGCGCTAAAAAGGAAGAAATACCAAACACCCCAAAATCTCTCTATTCTCGAGAAGATATCATGAATCAAATGTTACAATTACAAAAATATTTCGATCTTAGTTTTTCAAATCAAGTGTCGGGAGAATCTCCCAAAAACATTCATTTGCAAACTATTTCAAAATATAACGAGGTCCCTTCAAAAATGATTTCAAGAGAAAACCAGACCTCAAAATTGTTTCAAAACCTTCATACCTGAAAGAGGGATAAGACAATGTGATCCACTTTCACTGTACATATTCATTCTATGTAGCGAGGTGTTATCAGGGTTATGCCTAATAGCTCAAAGAGAAGGGAAGCTTCAGGGGATCAGAGTGGCAACAAAATGTCTTCAGGGGATCAAAGAGGAAGAACATCATTCCAAATCTTCAAGACAAATTTTATTCCGTCTGAAGAAGAAAAGAAATATCCCCCACTAGACCTCTTCCACTCAAAATTCCATTTTCCTGGGGTATTTTCATGACCCTTAAATTTACTTCTGATCAAATTTTTGTTATCCGAAGAAAATTCAGAGTCAAGTGGTGGGATAAATACAAAATTCCCTCAAACCTTTATCCGTCAAATATTCTTACCTGGATAAAGGAACAAAACTCTAAAATCCAAACACTTAACCAAACACCATACCAAACACCAGAGACAACCTTTTTCTTGGCTCAAAAATCCAAAATGTTAGAAATGTTGGCAGGTGCAAAATCTGAAGAAGAAATTAAACCAATCTCGTTACAATTTCTACCGTCAATGTCAGATCAAAACTCTCGTACTTCAGGAAGTGATTTAGGGTCCCAAGTGCCAGATATCGATGAAGAAATCGTCGGCAATAGTGGAGTCTCAATCTCTTAATGCAAATCTCCTCATAATCCAAAACTATCTTTGTTACAACTCCGTCGGATACGGTTACATTTTTACGAATATTTTCCACGATCTATTGTCGCAATACCCGATAAAAATCCAAAACATCAAATAAGTTCTATCTCCTGTAGCCATGATGACTAAGGTCCACTTTAAGCAGACAACAAAAAATTGTGGAGCTAAATGGAGCAAGCTTTTGCTAGTGGAGTTATCCATATATGGTATTTTTATTTTATTTTTATGTATAATTGCACACTTGTAAACTCCTACATAAAAAAGTCTTTGCTTCAGTTGTAAAATAAGTTCTCATTCTCTCATCCTCCTACTGTTTTATTCATATCCCCCTTACACCCTCTCGCATTCTTGTAATCGAGAACATTGCAACTATCTTCTTTTAAGTAAGTTTTTAATAAATAAAGTTTCAATAATATTTCCCTTGTGTTCATTTTCTCATTTTAGTATTATGCTTTGTGTTTAAGTGGCTGGTCTAACCGCCATATTTCTGTTTTATTATTTTAATTCTTGTTTCATTTAATTTTTATTATATATGTTTAATTATGCTTTCTTTCATACCAATGTATGATGGAAATTCATACTTTTTTTCTTCTCTAGCAAAATCATGACCTAATTGTGAGACTCTTCATAAATCAATAGTTTCTGGATTACAAGAAGATTCACACAAATATTCATCAATCATATCTTGTTGTTTCTGATAAACGACAATTTTACTTTTCGATCCCAAAATTGCTCAATATGTTCTAGACGTGTATTTGGTTCTATAGATACTTGGGGTGTATGTAGTTTTGGTTGGACAACTTTTTCGAGGACCCATTCGTTTGGAAGATTTATATCTTTCCACTTTATGGATCTCAGAATAACAAAGTTGGATCTCGAAAGAAAGTAAATTATTAATATATATATATATAGTCCTTTATATACATTTGGAGTTGTTTAAGAGTCTTTACAGATCTAGGTACATATTAGACGAACTTGGAGCTTTTGGATTATTTTGGAGCTTTGAAGAAGCTCTCCTGATAATTAGAAGTAGGAAACTGTTTTTACATTTACCATCGATCGACGCCGACTAATGGCCGTAAATCGAAGGCGCAGCCACCTAGAGCTTTATGATAATTTAAAGAAATTACAATTTTTACCCAAAAGTTCTAGTATTTGCAAGATAAGTCTCTGGCCGCATTTTACACTATTTATAGGGTTTCTATTATTTTTGTAACCCTAAGTCTTTACACAACTCTATTTTACAACAAAAACACCTTTGTTACTCTGTAGAGAGAGCGCTAGGATTGGAGAGAGATCTGCTCATCATTCATAGAGAAGATCTTGAACTCTATGTTTCTTTACTCCATTTCTTATATGCAATTTATTCAGATTTTAATTGTATTCTTTATAATCATGTTTGAGTTACTCAACTGTTAGATTTAGGGTTATTCAAAGGTAATCTATTAATTGGTAATTATGTATTGCTATTAGGGATATTTAACTACTTCCTCATCTAGATTGTTCTTATTGCTAGGATTTAGACTGATCACCTTAAACCTAGATCTTAAGATTGATTGGCTGAAGTGAAAGCTTGGTCAATTATCTGAACCAAAATTTGGATGATCTAAAATTCTAGATGCATACGAGAGTTTATCTAATAGGCTATAGAACTTATCAAAACTTGTCGCTGAATATGTTAGAAGTAGCATCGATCGACGAGACATCGTGACCATCGATTGACGCTCCCGTAAGGATTAACAATCCTTTAACCTGAATTTGAGTTCAGAGCTATACTTAAATAACCCCTGGTAAATCACTTAGTTACATCTTCGTCCTACCTAAGAATTCCCTTAAGTCTAATTTATTTCCCTTTTGATAAAACCTACAAACAAATCTTGCAAGAACTTTACTGATTATTAAATTTTGTCTAGCTTTGTTACAAAAACAATAAATCTATTGTGTAATCTTAGAGTCTTTGTGGAATCTATCTCTAAGTACTATAGCTGAACCTCTTATTTGAGAGAGTACGGTAGTGCTAGGGTGAGCACGTATCAAATTTGACGCCGTTGCAGGGGACGCTTTCCTATTACCATCAGATTTAGTTTAGAATATAGTCTAGACTTTTATTTTTCTGTTGCTATTTAAATTCTTTTCCTTTTCATGATGACACATGCACCATTGGAAGAAAATACGGACTATGGAAGACAAGCGCCGATCGACACCATCACAAATGCAGCGACCGATGAAAGTCAAGAACCGTCGGGCGACGCCCTTCCATCAGCATCAATCGATACCGAACAGCCAAAAGCATGTAGGTCCCATTTTTCTGATAAAAATAATGAGGAATTAGTCCTAGAAGATCCAAAGGATCATGCATGCAACCAAACAAACGAAATCATTTATAAGAGGGATTTAATCCCTAACCAAATAAAAATAAACTTTAAATGAGGTAAAATGCCAATTGCCAATGCTAGATTTCTTAAATCCTATCAGGACCTATTCCAATAAGTCCGCAATAAGACTACCAAGCAATCCCAGTACAAAGGGTTTGGAACTAATCCTGGTTTCATCGTGCTGCTACGTCAGGATCCTTTCAGTGGATCCCCCACTGAGCACCCGAATGATCACATTGAGAAGTTAGAAGACATGGTGAATGACTATCATAATCATTACAAACTTTTTCCTTTCTCCCTCGAGGGGGACGCCAGGAGGTGCTTGGATCAATTACCTCCAGGGTCCTTGAATTGCTGGAAAGACATTAAGAGCGCCTTCATGAACCACTTCTTCAGCGAAGGAAGATATTGGGAAGCAAGAAGAAAAATATCTACTTTCACTCAAGGAATTCAAGAACCTTTCGAAAACGCTTGGAGAAGGTTTAAAGAGTGCCATTAAGAATTTACACATCATGGCTTCTCATAACCCCAACTCGTAACACCTTATATAGAGGGTTGAAACTAAATTATCAAACCACGCTCGACACGGCCAGCGAAGGAAATTTCAGTACTAGGTTAATCGAAAACATAACTTTAGGGAAAATCTTCGAGAGATTCGACACTGAAAGGATTGAACAAATAACGTCTGTAGAGGAGAGACACTTAATTGAAGTTAAAACAGCTTTAGCAGCAATAGCTTCTCTTCTAGGTAGACGGGATCGATCTCATGCATTGGTCAAAAAAGAAGAAACCTCTCCCAAACAAGAATTCACCGATTTGATGAGCTTCGAGGACCGTGCATCCGTACTTAATAGTAGTAGTTTCACTAGCAACTTCGACTTAACTGTAAAGACGCGATAAAGGAGTAAGAAGTCGAAAATGAATCAAATTTTTACAGGAAATCATAGGGTAGACATTGATGTTAATGAGAAATTAGATTTAATATACTCAGAATTAATGGAGAAATTCAAAGCTCTGAGTGAACAAATCAAGAGGATTGACATCCAAGTCGCACACAATGCTGAACTATAATGAGAGAAGAAGGATTTCTACCTTAAAGGACTGACACTAACCCTAGACGCCAAACCAGCACCATTATGTTGAAAAGTGGAAAACAACTTAATCCAAAAATGAAGGTAGGCATTACAATGGATGAATTCGTGGAAGTCATGCAAGACGGGGAAGAAGACCCGCAACCAATATCACTTGTGTGAGAATAGACAGATTATGGTGTGTGAATGGTGTTTAGAACATAGAGTGGTCGGATTTGAAGATAAAGAGAATGAGAGACTAAGTGAGAATCAAAGAGACTGCAATGGAGAGTATTGGAGAATAAGATAGATTTAGGAGAAGTATAAGAGATTAGGGTCAAAAGACCAGAGAATAGAGAGAGAATGAGACCAGATAATGGTGAAGAAGAAAGGGGAACTCCCCCCATTCAGCTTGATTAATTTCGTGGTCCATAGAGGCATAATATAGCCAAGAGAAGAAACAATACAAGACAAACAAAAAACAATAAACTAATGCCCACTTGGGGTTCCCTTAAATTACAAATATCAAGGAGACAAGGAATTGCTTGCAGTTGAGGCAGATAAAGGGACAGCACCCAACAGCCATATTCCTTAAGCTCACATGTGATCCCATTTGAATTCAAACAGAATTCTTTGGCGCCAACCTTCATCTTCTTTCTTGGCCAACATAAAGCTCACCCGGACTATGCAAAATTGTCTTGATTCTTTTGCACAAACTTTGCACCAAAGATTATCTTCCAAGCCTTGTTTTGCACATTGATCTTTGGGTGTTTTGAGGCTGACCCGAACTTTGCACATCATTATCTTTCTTGTGAAAATCTTGTGCAAGATAATCTTTTTGTACAAACTTTGCACATCATTATCTTTGCAAAATCTTTGCACAAGCGACCTTCACTATCAACTGGTGCTTCTTCCTTCTTCATTCCAACAACTTGAGACTGAAGATGATGTTTTTCCAGAAGCAGAGGAATCTGACCAAGCCGGAGGATTAGAAGAATCGCCAGTTAACTTAAGCAATGGTAAGACCGAATTGCGAGCTGATAAAAACATCGACCGATATCATAAACGGAACATCGATCGACGATCCAGCCCTCATTATCCTGAATTGCCAAAATCTACCAAACCAATGAAAACTATAGTCTACCAGCGTATAACCCATTTCCCCCCAAATAAAAAGAAATCGAAGCAAGAATTAGACAGAGCCATATGTGAGAAAGCATTCGATAAGGTGATCATCGAAATGCAACTTAGCGATGCCATGAAGATTTCGCCGCCAATAAAAAAGTAAGTTAAAGATGCGATTTCGCTAGGTTTTCAAACAAGTCAGCACAGCGTCATGATGGTTTTTGAGGAAGTAAGTTATGTTATCCGAGGAGAAATTCTAATTAAACTCCCGGACCATGGCAGTTTTGGTATGGATTGCAACATCCACAATGAAAGATTCAAGATATCTCTCTATGACTTAGGCTCCAGGGTAAATCTAATGCCTTATTTCGTAATTTCCCTCGGGTTCATTGAGTTCAAACCTACCAGAATAACCCTCGTTTTAGCTGATAGATCCACTAGGACTCCGGAAGGTATCCTTGAAGATGTGCCTATACGAATAAATGAATGTCATATACCTACAGACTTTATCGTGTTAAAATACGGACAAAAAACAAAAGACCACCTTATACTAGGTCGACCATTCCTTGCCACAGCCGGAGAAATTATTGATGTCAGAGAAGGACGTATATGTCTAAACATAGAAAAATTACTAATGGTTTTTGATATTGATAAAATAATTAAGAAACCTTTGGTCGACGGTTATGCCTACCATACATATCACCTATTTAAAATAGCCGAAGAATCGCTTATGGAGATGTGTTCTGATGACCCCTCAGACATAGCTCTTACAGGCCCTGAAGGAGAGGTTTTTGCGTTGGATGACCGATCGAATGAATGTGCGAGATTGATAAACACAAGAAAAGAAGTAATAATGTTGACATTAATGATAACGGATTGTTCGTCAACCATCGACTAATACCTAGAGGCGACAATCGATCGACACCATTCCGCATCAGATGAATGGACTTTAGAAAAATCCCCCAAAGTTGAGATTAAACAACTTCCAGCTGGGCTTAAATATGTTTTCCTCTACGATAGTTCTTATCCTGTTATTGTCAACGCGAACTTGAGTGGTGGGGAACTCACCTTATTGTTGACTAAGCTGAGGAAATATCGCAAGGCTATTGGATACTCCCTCTATGACACTATAGGAATTTCACCAGACTTATGTAATCATAGGATACACCTGGATGACGAATTGAAATCATCTACCGAACCCCAGGAGGCTAAATTCTAACTTGAAAGAAGCAGTAAAAAAAGGAAATTATGAAATTCTAGAAGCAGGTGTCATTTACCCAATTTCAAATAGCTATTGTATTAGTCTGGTGCATGTAGTTCCTAAGAAAGAAGAAATCATGGTGGAAAAAATGACAACGATGAACTAATCCCGATGAGAACTGTAACTGGACACATGATGTGTATTGATTACAGGAAACTGAATGCCGCCACCAGAAAGGATAATTCCCTCTTACCTTTTATAGATCAGAGGTTAGAAAGGCTTGAAAGCCATCAATACTATTGTTTCCTCGATGGATATTCAAGATTTTTCAAGATCCCCATTCACCCGGATGACCAAAGACTACTTTTACATGTCAATATGGAAAGTTAGCACATCGCAGGATGCCCTTTGGCCTTTGTAATGCTCATGTTACCTTCCAAAGATACATGATGTCTATTTTTAGAAACATGATTGGAGATTTCATGGAAGTTTTCATGGACGATTTCTCCATATACAAACCAGATTTCAAAACATGCATTAACAACCTCTGCAAAGTGTTAGCCAAATGCGAGGAAAGAAACCTAGTCCTTTATTGGTAAAATGTCATTTCATGGTCAACAACAGAATTGTTTTAGGACACAAAGTTTCGGCAGCCGGTATAGAGGTGGATAGAGCAAAAATCCAAGTGATAACAGGTCTTCCACCTCCCACAAACATAAAAGACGTTCGAATTTTTTTTAGACACGCCAGATTCTATTGGAGATTCATTAATGATTTCAGCAAAATCGCTAGACCCTTTACAGTCCTCCTAGGCAAATAAGTCAAATTCGATTTCACACCGAATGTCTAAAAGCTTTCAGGGAAATTAAATCAGCCCTCATTACTGCCCCAATTGTACAAGCACCAGACTGAAATTTGCCTTTTGAAATAGTGTGCGACACCAGTGATTTCGCCGTAGGCACAGCACTTAGTCAGAAAAAGAAAAAAAATACATGCCATCTACTATGCTAGTTGAACTCTCGACGATGCACAAAGGAATTATTCAACAACGGAAAAAGAGTTAGTGGCTGTGGTGTTTGCTTTTGAAAATTGTAATTCCTATCTAGTTGGTTCAAAAGTAGTTGTCCACACCGACCACACTGCTTTGAAGTACTTAATGCAAAAAAAAATGCTAAAAAGTGACTTTAAAGATGTATTCTACTTTTACAAGAATTTGACATAGAAGTCAAGGATAAGAAAGGAGTGGAAAAAGGAGTTGCAGATCACATTTCGAGAATCAGAGTAGATGTTGACGTTCCTATCTACGATTTCCTGCCAACTAAAAATCACCAAGAAGACACAACATTTATTGGAAATGTAAATCTAGAATATGAAGAAGCATCGGTCTACGTTCTTAATGAAACCTCGATCGATGGCATAGACGAGACAAACATAGGCATGGAAACCAATGAGGTTATAATCAATATTACAGTCAAAGTTGCTTCTACACCTACACAATTCAATCAAGTTTCTATTGGAGATCAAAGTTTAAGTCGGAGGGTGTGCGCGCTGAACACTATTATTAATGATATACCATGGTACGCCGACATAGTGAATTATCTTGCGGCTGACATAGAACCAGAAGTATTTAAAGGATATCACAAAAAGAAATTCCTGAGAGAAATCCGAAGATATTACTAGGATGAACCTTACCTCTATAAACACTGTTCAAAGGGAATATACAGAAAATGTGTTGCGGGAATTGAAATCCTATACATTCTATATCATTGTCATGGATAAAATTATGCTAGACATTTTGCTAGTTTCAAGATAGTATCAAGATTCTCTAGGCAGGCTTTTGGTGGCCGACTATGTACGCTCAAGCATACATAGCACAGTGTGACCATTGCCAAAGAAGAGGGAAAATCAGCAAAAGAAATGAAATGGAGCAAAACGTCATACTTGAAGTAGAAGTGTTTGATTGTTGGGGGCATAGACTTTGTGGGTTCTTTTCCTTCTTCTAACGGAAATAAATACATTTTAGTTGCTGTAGACTATGTATAGAAATGGGTTGAAGCTATTGCAACTTTAAAAAAACGATGCTGTTGTAGTCGTTAAGCTTTTCAAAAACAGCATCTTTCCTAGATTCGGAGTCCCACAAATAGTTATAAGTGACGGAGGTACCTAATTTATCAACAAATTATTTGAAAAACTTCTCAAGAAACACGGAGTCCACCACCGAGTTGCTACACCTTACCATCCTCAAACCAACGTACAAGTAGAAGTTTCTAACCGCCATATCAAAGAAATCTTGGAAAAGCGGTAGGATCGACCCATATATTGGTTCACAAGGTTGGATGACACGCTTTGGGCTTACCAGACTGCGTTTAAAACACCACTTAGAGCTACCCCGTTTCATTTACTTTATATATGGGAAAGCTTGTTACCTCCCGGTAGAACTAGTACATAAAGCAGTTTGGGTGACAAAGATGATAAATTTTGATGCAAAACCAACTGCAGAAAGGAGGCTAATAAAACTTAACGAGTTGGACGAGATCAGATATCACGCTTATGAGAACTCATAATTGTAAAACGAAAGAACAAAAGCTTATCATGCTAAAAAAATCATATCAAGGCAAACCTAATGACCATTTACTTTTGTACAACTCCCGTTTAATGTTATTTCATGGGAAATTACGTTCTCGTTGGTCAAGACCCTTCACTATCAAAGAAGTCACACCATATGGAGCTATCGTACTCATAAACTCGAAAAACGAAGAGTTCACAAAAAATGGACAGAGATTGAAGCACTACTGGGAAAAAGTGGAAATCACACGCTCTCAGGCAGTGCGTTTGGGTATACCAGCGCTCGATTGATCTAACATTTTGTCAAGCTAATGAGCTCAAACAAGCGCTGAGTGGGAGGTAACCCACCAAAAAAATAATATATAATTTAATAAGTTTTTATTCTATAGCTTTAAAATTAGATTTTAGGAATTATTAATTTAGAGTAAGATTTTAGCTTAAAAGGTGAAAATTATACAAAAGGCATTAATTGACAACACACCGTGTGCGTCGATCGACGACATGTATCGATACTCGCACCCTTATAATTCACTTCACATATCCGAGAAAACGCCTCAAAAAACAAACACCGATTTCTCTCTGGTCCCTCAACTGATTTCGGCGATTTAAAACCATAATCCCTTCAATTTCTCATTTTATCCATCTATTAAATTTCTTCAGTCACACTACAAGGTGTGCTCTCGAAATATCTTATTTTCGAAAAAAATTTCAGGGTTTAAGAACTCTGTGTAGGATAGGAATTAGTGTTCTGTAAAATTAATTAGGTGATGGGATGGTAGAAAAAGGATTATCGGGATCTATTTATGATTATTGATGTGTTGCAAACTCGATTGGAACAGATTTTGTTTTGCAGGTCTTTCGAACAAGCATCGATCGATGTTGATTGCGTATCATCGATCAATATGCCTAGCATTTCATTGATAAATGAAATTTGTAATCCATCTATCGACGCTCATTGCTGTTCGATTATAAGTGTTAATTCTTTGTTTATTAATGATGCAGATGGATGAACGAATAACAAAGAGACGATATGACCACGCTGGAAAATCCAGAGCACTACAAACCTATCCCTTGCCAAGACCCGTGGAATTTGGAGAAAGGTGATCTTATCGATACCTTTGAGGAATACCCTAACCGTCAACCACCGCAATAAGTAGGGAGTGCCCACAGGCAGATATCTGATGCATGGGACGACTACGACACCATGTATTACATTGCTTGGCAGGATGTCATCACTGAACCTACGCATTTCATCGAATGGGACATTGTTGGGAGGCTGGGTCTCGATTCTGATCTGAAGGATATGATCAGCAATTTGGGTTGGGCACGATGGCTACCAGGTCCTACGATCTCTACCCCAATCTGGTTAGGCAATTCATGGCCACTGTTCAGGTTTACTACACACACGAGAGGGTCAAGAGGGTAAGTAAGGGCAAATTGACAATTATTATCTGAGGGATCAGGTACATGATCCCTATCCCGACCCTCTGCGAGCTCTACAGGATCGAGTACGCCGACAATCTGCATTGCACCGTCCCTGCATTTCCTGGACAGTCATCTTTTTGGTGTTTGCTGGCCACTGGACATTTCGACTCAGGCACAGCCACCCAGACCGACATTGGCCACCCGATGCTGCGTTACTTCATCAAGGTTCTGTCCAAAACACAGTTGTGAAAGACTGAACCAAATACACTGTTGTATTATTCAGTTCGCGAGTTTGTTAACTTGGGAGATCTGCAGAGACCAGCGGAGGATCATTGGATCAACCTAGGAGCTGTGTTTGCTGAACATTTGGTCAGGCTAAAGAAGAAGTCATTTCAGGGAATGGGAACCAATAAGGAGACGGTAGGGAGTTTGCTTACACCTATCTTCAGGCATCTGAACATCAGGCTGGATTAGACCATGGTTAACACCAACATGAACTTTATGGATGGAGCACATTTGACCAGCACATAGTGGCTCAAGGAGGGTCTTTTTTGGAGTTTAATGGATGCCGACATACCACGTCTACTAGAGCTGCCTCAGCGGATGGTTATAGATTTTGACGATGACCTCTCCGAACTCGAGTTCCATCCGAACCCGATCCTCCTCCGTAACCCTAGCACCCGCCCACGCAGGCGAGCTGCACCGAGAGCTGCTCAAGCTTCTCAAGGACCCCCAGATGCACCACTCCCTGAGTTCCCGAACATCTCGAACCTCCCCATACACGAGCAAGGTGACTACCAGCGCACTGTACTAGTCGCTCTTGAGGCCATCTAGGCTAGAGTGTTGAGATGCCGCTGCATTAACAGACGGAGTGTCAGAGCCAGGTAATCAACACCCGCAGAAGGACCCACACATGACCCAGAGGATGGCGCTGATGAGAACTAGTCCTTATCTTTATATCCTTTAGCTACTTACATTTTATCTTCCAGTTTATCAGGAATTATGTTCGAAATTATTTTACTTCATTTTGCTATGACTTGAGACATTATTTATCTCGTTACTGGCGTGTGTTGAGTGTCTACCAGTGTTAACAAGGCTGACTGATAATATTTTGATAAATTAGACCACCTGACATGTTGAAACTTAGAGAAGAATTGTTCTGTTGAACCAGCATCGATCGACAACTACAGACTAGCGTCGATCGACGGTCTCGACAGAGAGGTAAGATATTCTCACATACTAGAATTTGTTTTTGTTTATTTATTTAGCCAATATTATACTAAATAACACTGGGGACAGTGTTGTTTAAGTATGAGAGAGGTAGTTCCTAACAGTGAGTTTTGTTTTGATATTTTCTTGATTTTAGATGGTTTATAAAACAATTATTGAGTCAAGAAGGGGACTATGATCATATTTAAATTTGTACGTATTATCTAACCATTCTATTGTTTTGAACAAAAAAAAAAAAAAAAAAAATCTAACCATTCTATTGCACAATTCTAGATTTGTTGATTGCAGAGAGTACTAGAGATATAAAAGTGGATCATCTTGCCTCTCTCTCTCTCTCTCTCTCTCTCTCTCTCTCTCTCTCTCTCTCTGGAATCTATACATATAAAAGAGTGAGATGATTTCCTGTGATACGGAGGGGTAGGTACATTACCAGTGACGTCATTATTCTAATTCAGAAAGGAATGATCGCACAAATTTGGAAGCGAGGGGTAGGTAAATCAACTATGAGCCCATTATTCGCCTACATTTTGTCAAAAATAAAATAAATAAAAAAGAGAGAAAAGAAAAAGAAAGATTAACAAGATAGACTGCATCAGTATCATTAATTCGATGGACTTATGGATTCTTGTTTTAAACGTGTATTTGGTTCTATAGATTCTTGGTGTAGGTAGTTTTGGTTTGACAGCTCCTTTGAGGACCCATTCGTCTGGAAGATTTATATCTTTCAACTGGATGGATCTTGAAAGAAAGTAAATTATTAATATATATATATATATATATTTAGAGTCTTTTATATACATTTGGAGGTTTTTTAGAGTCTTTACAGGATTAGGTACTTATTTGACGAACTTGGAACTTTTAGATAATTTTGGTGCTTTAAAGAAGCTCTCCTGAAAAATAGAAGTCGGAAACAGTTTTTATCGTTTACCATCGATCGACGGCCATCGACGCCGAATCATGGCCGTCGATCAACGGTGCATTCGCCTAGGGTTTATGATAATTTAAAGAAATTACAAATCTTATCCAGAAGTTCTAATATTTTTAGACAAGTCCCTAGCCGTATTTTATATTATTTATAGGGTTTCTATTAGTTTTGTAACCCTAAGTCTTTACACACCTCTTTTACAACGAAAGCACCATTGTTACTCCGTAGAGAGAGAGAGCTAGGATTGGACAGAGAGATCTTCTCATCATTCATAGAAAAAATCTTGAACTCCCTGTTTCTTTACTCTATTTCTTATATGCAGTTTATTCAGATTTTAATTGTGTTCTTTATAATCATGTCTAACTAACTCAAATGTTAGATTTAGGGTTCTTCAAAGGTAGTATATGAATTGGTAATTATGTATTGCTATTAGGGATTTTTTAACTAGTTCCTCATCTAGATTCTTCTTATTTCTAGGATTATGACTGATCACCTTAAACCAAGATCTTAAGATTGATTGAATCAAGTGAAAGCTTGGTCAATTATCTGAACCAAAATTTAGATGAACTAAACTACTAGATGCATAAGAGAATTGATCTAATAGGTTGGAGAATTTATCAATCCTTGTCGCTGAATCTGTTAGAAGTAGCATCGATCGACGTTACATCGTGACCATCGATCGACGCTCCTGTAAGGATTAACAATCGTTTAACCTTAATTTGAGTTCAGAGCTATTCTTAAGTAAACCCCTGGTAAATCACTTTGTTACATCTTCGTCCTACCTAAGTATTCCCTTAAGTATAATATATTTCCCTTTCGATAAAACCCACAAACAATCTTGCAATAACTTTACTGTCTATTAATTTTTGTCTAGCTCTATTACAAAAACAATAAATCTATTGTGTAATCTTAGATTCTACATGGATTCGATCCCTAAGTAATAAAGTCGAACCTCTTATTTGCGAGAGTAATCAGTAGCTCTAGGGTAATTTTAGAATGTATCAGTTGGCATCGCTGAGGCTATTGTTTTTTATCAATACTTCTATACCCCATCTTGTGAAAAACCTTATTGTCTAATTGTTCACTTTATTATTTACGCGTTCGTTTAAATAATCCAACATTAAAAATTTTGAGACGGCCAAACTCTCTAGGATGCCCAAATAATTATCCATCCCAGTGATGCCGAGTTGAGTATGGATGTCTGATCTCAACCCATCCGGGACCTTGTAACCAAATTGTATTAAAGATTTAGAGAAGTTTATTTGGTGACCCGATACAGCCTCGTAATCTTTAAGTAGCTTCAAAATGACTCAACAATCTTCCACATTGGCCTTAAAATAGACTATCATCTGCAAATAATAAGTGGGAGACTGGAGGGCTCCCTCGTGCTATTTTGAGGCATGTAACCCTTTTTCTCTTTCCTCCTTTAGTATATTTGCAATAAGGGCTTCCATACATAATATAAATAAGTAGGGAGACAAAGGATCCCCTTGTCTCAATCCTTTCTATAGAACAATATTCTCTTACGTTAGCCCGTTTAATAATACCTTATAGCTAACTGATGATATACACTGCATCATTAAGGAAACCCAGTACAAGGTCCATTTTCAAGAGAAGGCGAAAGACCATTTAACTCTATCATAGGCTTTACTCAAATCTTTCTTAATGGCAAGAAATTTATCCTTGCAGGACCTGGTTGCCGCAACCCCTGAAACATCTCATGAGCAATAAGGATATTATCTGAAATAAGTCTTCTCGAAACAAAGGCAAATTGGGTCTCCGAGATTAAATTAGGTAATAAGTATTCGGTCTCTAACATAACACCTTTGAAATTATTTTATAGCCAACATTTCATAGACTGATGGGTCTAAGTTATGTCATCCGATTGGGTTTAGCCGTTTTCGGAATAAGAGAGATATTCGTCAAACTGAGTCTGCCATAAAAAAAACCCTGAGTTGAGAAAATTATTAACCATATTTACCACATCCTCTTTAATTATTGAACAAGATTGTTGATAGAAAAAGTGCAGTCATCCCATCCGGTCCATGGGCTTTTCCCGTGAGCATCATAAAAATTGCAGCTCTCACCTCCTCTTCAGCCCTAGCCATAAGTCTAGCATTTTGTGCCTCGGTTACCAAAGTGGGACATTCCTCGAGGAAACCATCATACTCTGAGGGAGAGGAAGAATGCAATAAATCGGTAAAATATTTAACTGCAACTCTTTCGACCTTTGCTTCTGAGTTAATCAAATTCCCCTCCTCATTATATAATCCAATAATCCTATTTTGAATACTCCTTTGCTACGTCAACGCATGATAGAATTTTGTGTTTCTATCGCCACATGTATGCCACTTAGTCCTACTCTTCTGTTCCCAATATTTTTCTTGATCACGATATTCCATCTCTTCATTAGATTAGGTAAGATCATCGTGAATTTTCTCAAGAGCCTTTTTCCTTTCCATACGGAGGGTTTGTCTTTCTCCATACTGAAATTTTGTGTCGACAACTATGCATCTTATCAACGATTCCAAATTAGCCCTTTCACTCTAGGAGTTCCAACCACGCAAAATGGACTCCTGATGTAGCTTTTATTATGCATTCTCAAATTACCCTATAAGCTACTTTTTACTCTCTCAAATAAGAGGTTCAATTTTAGTTACTTACTCTCTCAGATAAGGGTTTTATAGATCAAATTATAGAACTCGAATTTAATAAGCAAGTAACCCAGCTCTTGTATGCAATTACTAATCAGATGCTTAAGTTCTATGTTCCAGCTCTTGCATGCAAACAAGGATCGAGCGTCGATCGATACCAATGATTGAGTATCGATCGATACTACCTCAGAGAAGCATTACCACACATATCTATAATGTTCAACTAGATCCTAGAGCAACTCTCATATGCACCTAGATATCTAATCCACACAGGGCTCGGGTTCTGTTAATTAATTGCACTCTCATGCCTATCAATTGTCCTATGATATTAGGTTCAACCAATCAGTCACACTCTCGTGCTATTCCACTACTCTAGATCCTAGTATTACAAGCCACCCTGGTGTAGAGATCAATAGATAACCTAGCAATCCTATGACTATCACTTTGACATTAAGAACATGAAATCCCTAAACCTAACAAGATGATTACTCAAATATGGAATCAATAACACAAATAACAGTCTGAATAAATAATAGACATAGAAATCAATATAAAACAGAAGGATTTCCATTAATCTCTGAAGGAGAATTGATCTTCTCTCTAAAACTTAAAACAAAGAATAAAATAAAGCTTAACCGTCAACAATGGCTTAGAAAACTATATAAATTAGGTCTAAACTCGTCTAAGGGTATTCTAGTAAATTGTGGTGTCTTATGGGCTTTAATAGGCCATAAAACAAGTCGGTCCTGTATTCTGATATCACTGTTGATCAACACCAAGGCTATGCCGTCGATCGACACTCATTCATCTTCTCGACAACTTCCTCTCGCGAGGCAAACAGACCACTCTTCATTAAATTGGGTATAACTTTAGATCAAACCATCTGATGGACCTCAAACCGGTGGAATTAGAAAGCTAACTCAAATCTCTATCTTCTTTCAAAATATAAGCGCAAGCGCACCGTGGGAAGGTCTCAATCCATAGCTAATTATCTGACGCATTTGTGCAGTTCTGCATCTCTAAAAGCTCCAGAATCACCAAAGTTCTCCAGAGCGTACCTGAACCTAAAAATACTCTAAAACATACTCCAAACACATATAATAGACTATAAATAGGGCTGATATCATGGATAAATAGTGGTAAATATCAGGCCCTATCAACTGCCTCAGACTTAACATTTTGCTTCTCCTCAAGCAAACAAAGCCTGTGAAAGAGGTTTCAAAAAGCAGAGACCCACATAATGTCTAAGTATAACTGTCACCCTACTCTATGGCAACCAAATCCTATCAATTCAGTCATAGAGAAACTCTATATACCCTATCCTAGTATAGCCACCAAATTCATTCTACCAACAACTTAGCGAATACTAGTCTGACTCACCCCTCTACTGATTTTATTTCTTTGCATAATATTAATGTGTATGCTTTACCTTGGGAGTATCGATCAAAGGATATATGGAATATTACCTCTGCAAGTATATGAACACACAAGTAGTCTTCTCTGATTCCTTTCCTCTCTCTCTTGTTACTTCTTCTCATTTAATGTCTCCCTTCTTTTAAGGGTATCATCTCTTTTTTTTAATTGACTGAGATATTTGGATATGTTTCCATGAATCAAGTCCTAATGGTTTTTGCCACAAGATCCTTTTCACTTCTTTTTTACTTTTATCTCTTTATAGAATCATATGAATCAAGCTTTAATGGTTGTAGCCACCAAATCCTGTTCGATTCCGTTTTTAATCTGAAGGGGAGAGAGAGCGGAATCATAAGCACATAGACTTTTACCTTTCAAACTTGCAGAAGGAATCCGATCCAGTGTATACCAAATCCCAAAGCAAGAAAATAATGTCAGGATTAGTGTTGGAAATCAGCTTCGGTTCCTTCAAACTTTCTAAGCAAGTGTGACATAGTGGCATGATGATCCACTTTGGTATCTCTAGTAATCTCTGCAAACAACCTTCTAAGAATGGTGCTAAATTGTGGTTAATCGATAATAAATCGTGATCATATTCTCCTTCTTGACTCAATAAAACTTTTAACAAACTTTTATATATACATATAGTAAATAAGACTCAAAACAAATCAAATAGCATCATCGAACCTCCCCCATACTTAAATTACACTGTCCCTAGTGTAATTCGTCTCGAATTGGTTAGGAAATATTAAATCATAAGTAAATAGCTTAATTATAAAACTCGATGCCTCTCTTTGTAGGAGGGTATAGATCGATGGTAGGCATGTGTGGTCGATCGATGGTCGCGATCCAACTTCGATCGATGGTGCCTCTATGATATCGATCGATGTTGGCCTCAAATAGTCTGTAAAAATAAAATAAAACTCGAAATAAATAGTAGTATAAGTAAAACCTAAATAAAAACTTACTAAACAATGGGTGCATTGTTGCCTCCCACTCATCGTTTGGTTATAGTCATAAGCTCGACGTTTTTGAAATCTGATTCAGTCCGGATGAGAAGGAGAACTTGCTCCAAAACAGCTTTCTGTGTCCCTCTTCCTCATTTTGTTGATGCTGTTGATAAAAGCTCTTGCGGAAACTTCCCCTTTTTCTTTCATCTCTCGATCACATAGCACCCTGACCTTGGTAAAAGGTTGCATACTTCCTTTGCATCACATCCTATACTCAAGACTTCCCTCATAACATCACGAAGGAACCGGTGACAAGAAATCTGTATCTACCCTCTTTTTCTTTTTCTTCTTCATGGCCCTTCCCCCAGACTTAGGCTTTTTAATCACAGGTTGCTCTAATATCTGGAGAGTGTCGATTGACGCTATCAGGCGAGTGTCAATCGACGGTGATGTTAGTTCTGTGGTTTCGCGGTTTGAATCAGATGCAGGTTCTGGATCTTTAGATGGCTTTATCTATGAAATAAACCCTGCACTTTTGGTCTTTCCCACATGATCGTAGAAGACATTTTCATCAACATTAGTAAGACACATCTTATTCTTCTTGAGATCACAAACTTCCTCTACTGTAGCCATAAAGGCTCTTCCAAAGATAAGAGAAGATTCTCAACCTGATTTGCTTCCCAAAATATGCAAGTACACAGGACAGTGCATTCACCTATCTATACTTTAACATTCTTGATCATGCGTGCTGAGTTTACCTTGGAGTTATCTGCGAAGGTGAAGCTATCTTGAGAAGGTTCTACCTGTAATCCTAACAGTTCGGCAGTGTTCTTGGCCATGATGCTGACTGCAGATCCAGTATTACATAGGACGTATGGGAAATTGGTGTCATGTATACAGCAGAGTGTCAGAAATTTCCCAGGATCTTGTTCTTTCTCCAGTGTCTTCTTGGATTTATGGCTGACCATATTAAATAGAAACTCAATGTCCTTATTCGTATCCTATCTCTCTCTGAAGAAATTACCAAGTCTATATTGGTGATATGCAACCTCGAAAGACATATAGGGACCCTCTTCACTCTCTTTTGAAATCCATCAAGTTCAACCTTGTTAGCTTCTCTATTGAGGTGTTCGGGAACATAGGGTTCTCTAGATCTCACTCTCTTCTTTATAATTCTTTCTTTCGCTGCCTGCTTGTCCATGGCAGATTCATGTTTGTCCAGCTGGTGTGGATCGATATATGGTGTGTACCATCGATCGATACTGTCAACGAAAGAGGTTTCAGCTGGAATCAATTGCCCTTGTTCTGGTGCATCGACATCCTACTGATTGGTGGTCACTGTTGGCCTTTCTGATGAGCGGTGTGCATTATGGCTTGACATGGGCGTGTGTCAATCGATTCTCGTCTTCTGTCGTCGATCGTTTGTTGCACGTTGATGTCGATCGATGTTGTCCTGTTGGTGTCAATCGACGGAGTCCGTTTTAACACATTTCGGGCTGGGAGGATGCGGGTGTCGTGTGGCGAAGTCTAAGTGGCTCTGAATTTTCACCGTTCCCACGTACTTTTCTATGGGTCTCGATCGATGCTCATCTAATGGTGTCGAGCTGCCAAAAGTCATAGATCTTTCGACTAGAAAAGCACCTTCTTCCAGCTTCTCATGTTCTATTACTTCCCCAAAGTCATTATCTAAGATGGCAACAACCTGATAGCTCTTGCTCTCCTCAGCCTTTTCTTTAACTAGAGCTTCTAGCCTCTTCACATCTTCTCTTTTCTGAGAGTTCAGGGTGTTTAGCATCCTGACATGGGTGTTCATGGCTTCTAACTTTCCATTTAGCTCTTTCTGGATAGAATCCAATCTTAGATTTAAGTATGAACTCATCTTCTACTGAATTTCTATGGCTCGCTCCATCATAGATTCCATCCTCTGAATATGGTACTGAAAAAAATTCATTTATATGATTCCAGTCCTCTTCTGCAGCTTGTTCCACCAACGAGACTTCATGTGCAAAATCATTTTTGTCCTTGATCTCAATGATCTTGTCATTATTCATAACACTTGATTGTATTATGTGAGTATCCATATTCCTAATACTGTTTCTAGACAAAAAGTTCTGAAACAGGCTTCTAGCTTCCTCTGGAGTCTTAGTCCCAAATTTCGCTTTGCTTTCCTGATCTAACATTATATGATACTACACATCAATACCTTTGGAGAAGAATCCCAGCAGTTAAACCTCTGTGAAACCGTGATGTAGACAGTCTTTTTGGTACCCCCTAAATCTGTCCCAAGAGCTTTTAAACCCTTCAGTAGGTCCCTGAGAGAATGTCAAAATCTTATCCCTTAGCTCTTTGATCTTTGCATCATCAAAAAAATTAGTCAGAAATGCAATCTTGACATCATCCCAGGTAGTAAGAGATCCTGGTGGTAGAAGTTTTAGCCAAAAAGTGCATTCCCAGAGAGAGAATACTTGAATAACTTGCATAGAAGATAGTCTTTAGTTTCTTCATGCTCCAGGATGCTTGAAACAAAATCATCTAGTGTTTCAATGTGGTCCATGAGATCTTCATGGGGAAGGCTATGAAAGGGGTGGTCGCTCACATGAGTAAAGTATGCAGGTCTTATATGGCCATTGACCCCCTGGATTTATCGAGGTTGAATCGCAGACCCGTTGATATAGAATCGAGTAGGCCTGATCAACTCTGCTATCGATCGATGCTCAAGGATTACAGCCCCCTGTGCATGTAATTTTTGACCTGCTGCATTACACAGATAACCCTCAGGGTCATGCAGGTTTCCATTCCCATCTCTAGTCAGAATAAGTGCCGCAACCATCTCTACTCGCCGGTTACTGCCGATCGATGGTAGAGTAGAAGTGTCGATGTGCGTCCAAGATTGGTGTCGATAGACGTCGAATTGTTGTTGTCAATTGATGCTAAACGTTTCTCTCTGCAGATGGTGCGTTCAATAGCTAATGTGTCTGAGAAAAGTAAGTCTTTTTACTTTTTTTTCTCATGGTACTGCTCTGCATGTACCTGAAAGACAAGGAAAATTTTATGTAAGTAACTGAAACAGAAAATAAAAACCTAGACTAAAACTATTAATCAAGTCTAATGGCGATCCTCGCTCCCCGGCAACGGCGCAACATTTTATGTAGCTTTTATTGTGCACTCTCAAATTAATCCTATAAGCTATTTTTACTCTCTCAAATAAGAGGTTCAATTGTAGTTCTTAGGGATCGAATCCACAGGGAGCATGAGCACACAATAGACTATAGATGTTTAGATTGAGCTAGGCAAACATTTTATTAAAGAAGTAATAGTAGACAAGTAAGCAGGTGATTGGTTTGACAACAATAAGATGAAATAATTAGGTCTAGGGATTTATCAATCAATTGATTCAAAACATAAATCAAAGATGCTAAGGGTTTTATAGATCAAATTCTAGAACTAGAATTCAATAAGCAAGTAATCTAGCTCTCGCATGCAATTACTAATCAAATGCCTAAGTTCTATGTTCCAGCTTGCGCATGCAAACAAGGATCGACCGTCGATCGATACCAATGCTTGGGTATCGATTGATACTACCTCAGACAATAATTAACATACATATCGATAATGTTCAACTAGATCTTATACCAGCTCTCGTATGCGCCTAGATATCTAATCCACACGGGGCTTGGGTTCCGTTAATTAATTGCACTCACGTGCCTCTCAATTGTCCTATGATATTAGGTTCAAGCAATCAGTCACACTCTCATTTTATTCCACTACTCAAGATCCTAGTATTACAAGACACCCTGGTGTAGAGATCTATGGATAACCTAGCAATCCTATGACTATCAGTTTGACGTTAAGAACATGAAATCCCTAAACCTAACAAGATGATTACTCAGACATGGAATCAATAACACAAATCATAGTTTAAATAAATAATAGATATATAAATCAATATAAAACCAAAGGAGTTCCAATCATTCTCTGAAGGAGAATTGATCTTCTCTCGAAAACTTAAGACAAAAGAATAAAATAAAGCTTAGCCGTCAACAATGGCTTAGAAAACTATATAAATTAGGTCTAAACTTGTCCAAGGGTATTCTGGTAAATTATGGTGTATTCTGGGCTCAAGACAGCCATAAAACAAGTCGTGAATGTCTTCTAGGATCACCTTCGATCGAAACCAAGGCTTTGCAGTCGATCGACACCAAGGCTGTGCCGTCGATCAACACTCATTCATCTTCTCGACAGCTTCCTCTCTGCGAGGCAGATGGACCACTCTTCAGTAAATCGGGAATAAATTTAGATCTAAACATCCGATGGACCTCAAACCTGCGACATTAGAAATCTAACTCAAAACTCTATCTTCTGTCAAAATATCAGCTAAATCTCACCTTGGGAAGATCTTCATCTATATCTAAACATCTGACGCATCTGCGCAGTTCTACATCTCTAAAAACTCCAGAATCACCAACGTTCTCTAGAACGTACCTGAAACTGAAAATACTCTAAAACATACTCCAAACACATATAATAGACTCTAAATAGGGCTGATATCATGGCACAATAGTGGTAAATATCATGCCCTATCAACTCCATAAGTCCTTATTCTATTATCCATCTCTTATCAAACCGAATTGCCTTCTAGTCTTAAGAGGAATTACCAAAACCAATTCTTGTCTCCCAAACCTGATCTCGTAGATTCTGAATGGGTTCCCCATAGAAAAAGGATAGAAATATTTACTTTCCTTTGTATTCCGTCTCTACATCTATTATTCGATTGTTGGAAGAGAAAATATTGACCTTATAAGTTGAGTCATTAAAAAGAGCAAGACCTCCGCTCCTACCCTGAGGATCGATGAAGATAACTATATCCAAAATGAAACTGAAAAGACTGAACAAAATCAAACTTTTGTTTCGTATCAGACAGTAAAAGAAACATTGATTTATGTTTACCCCAAATTTTCTGCAGATAACTAATAGTCCATTTACTTTTGAGTCCCTTAAAATTCCAACTCAACATTTTCATTAACTTAAACGACGGTATATGTGAGGAAGTTCTCTTAATTTAATAGAAAAACCCTTCTCATAATCTCGAACCATCCACCTACCAGGAGAAACCATATTACAAACAAACCGATATAATATTCTCTAACGAGAATCCCAATAGGACCGAATATAAACAATGAAAACCGTAAGACATAGCTCCCCATTTGGTCACTCTCCACACTACTAATAAAAATTCTAAATGTAAGAGACAGACAGAGAAACCTCCTCTGCCATAATCCCTGCCAACCGTAAATATGACCAGAAACCAAAGCCCCTGTTAATAATAGACACAAACCAAAGGATATTGATATTATCAAGTTTCATGTATACTTAAAAACCATGTAGGAGTATTTTACAATCTACAAACCGCTTCCCCTTACGATACCAGAACCACCACTGGACCAAGCGAGATTCCCATACACTCTCCAATACATGGTAGAAGTGCCAAAACCTCACTCCCTGAAGGCACAAGTGTAG